>JAPYZM010001104.1:0-21488 GCA_030522845.1 Psyttalia concolor
AATATTTTATGTCATTGTGCCCGTAATCCGCGATTTAACCGAGCGAAGCGAGGTTAGAATCGCGTGATTACGGGCACCTATGGCATAATATACTATTTCTCCCAGTGTAAGATCTTCAACATCTCAAAATAATGATTCGTTTTTTTGGGGGGCAAATGCAAAAAATTACGGGGCAGGACCGACATCAGATCATTTATTTAATCAACCAAAAGGCGATCTTTCCCTCCCCGTCGTATATGAGTAAATTTGCTCACCATGTTTCACACTATCAAATTATATATCCGCAACATGTGCATGCCGAGGTCATCCAGTCTACTCGCCCCTGTTTTAGTTTGCTCCGAAAATTTGCGGTCGCGTATGTATGCACTTTCATGTAACGTTATCACGTAATGGTCACGGCACAGGTGGACGAGTGTGCGACGTATCAACACTAATCAGTGTTGGGGGACTTTCATTTTGGCGGAAGTTTCAGTAACTGATTGACGATAGTGACACGAATTTGGAAGTTATAATTCGATCACCCGAGACGAACAATCGGTTATTGATTCGCTTGAGAATTAACTTCAACTGGAAAATAGAAAAATTAGAAGATTATTTAATGGTGAAATTATGAGAATTTGAATTCGAAGAGGGCATCATTTTTTAATTTAGGAAATTAATTTCAAGGCTTTTCCGATAATTCACTTCGAGGAGGCAAACGACTGGTTTGATTTAGGTCTTTCATTTGGCTCTGCTCTTATTCGGAGATTTTATCGCTTTTAATTAAAATTTCGTGGTCTAGTTATTTTCAAATTATGTCATTGGTCGCGTTTTTCATTCCTGGCGGAATTTCTACGATCCTGTAATGAGTGAAAAATTTCTTCAGGCATGGAAATTTGTATCACTAGTTGCATTTTGAATATGGAAATCTTCGGGTGGTAAGCAAATTTATTTCGCTCTAGAAATTTTTTTTCTGTGGATTCTAGGAAAGTCTTTCAATAGGAATTTTCTAGACGTGATGGAAGCTCAGATTAAGGCTAATTAACTTAAGAGTATTTGTAAGAGTATTAAGAGTATTTTTTTTACCTTGGAAATAATGAGACAATGAAACTCCTGCCAAAATGTTTTGGAATGAATAGCGGATGACTGGAATATTCGACGGATGAATAATTATCAGCACTGGAGGATTTTTATTTTCAGTAATTGATTGACGAGAGTGTAATGAATTTGCAAATCGTAATTGGATGACCCGAGAAAAATAATCGATCATTGATTAGTTGGAGAATTAAATTAAACTAGACTAAAAAAATTGGAGGCTCATTCAATTGTGAAATATCGGGAGTTTTAATTCGGGGAGGAAATTATTTTTTAATTCCGGAAATTCATTCGGCTGGCTCGCCGGCGATTTCGTTCAAGGATTCAACCGGACATATTCGATTTACTTTTTTCATTAAGTTCACTTTTATGCGGAGACGATTTTATCGGTTTTCATTCGCATTCAGGGGGTTAATGATTTTTTAATTATATATTTTGTGATGGTCACCCAAATTAGTACTTCATAATACTCCATTAGTATTTCCTAAAGTTTTTTCCATTTTATAGTAAAATCAATAGAAACTCCAGATTAAGACTCCATTTTTTAACTTAAAAATTTCTATTTGATTTCGAAGTTTCCTTGAAAAATCATTGAAATGGAGAAATCATTTTTTTTTTGGGGAGAGAGAAATCACGAAAATTGCGCAAAATACTCTCTTAAATTATGCGATAATTTAAAATGCAATGCAATTTAGTGCCGATTATTTTTGCTTTAAATTTTAGAAATTCATTAAATTTTCACTGATTTCCGAAATTTGTGATGGAATTCAATCTCATTCTTGGAAAAATAACTAGCCAACTGCCCATAAAAATTCAATTTCTTCCCAACAGTAAATAAAATGAATAAAGATGGATAAATAAAAATCCAGGGAAAATATCTGCCAACGAGAGAAGAATTTTAACCTCGACTTCTCTCACTAACCCAGCGTAGACCATTAAACGTCTACCAGACTCTCCTCTCACACGCCCCCCTCGCCGTTAAATCTTTCACAACTCAGCCCCAATCGTTGGGAAAGATGAAGCTCCCGTGGAGCATGAAAAAAAATGTACAAAAAGAATGGGAAGTAAAATTTCAATGTCGGAGAGTCTCAGAGATCTGCTGGGCATCCGTCAGATCGATAACACATGTAATGCTACACCGCAAGCAGTGAGCACTCAGGCTGTCGGAAAGTGTCATTTGTCGTGATGTTATTTCACGTGTAAAAGTGAAAGGTAACACGACAAATAACAAGTGAATTTCTTCCACTCACGGAGTCGGAAATTCATTAAAAATTAATGAAATCAACTGCAAAGCGCGATCATCTAGCGAAATAGAATTCAATGAAATGTGTGTCTATCGTAAAATGGAGAACTGACTGAATTATCGTGAAAATATTTAAAAAGTTACAAATTTTTACTTTCATTCAGTACTGGACAAAAAATTAATTACAAAATACTAATTATCTAATACGTGAGTATCCTGAACAAACAAATTTGATCAATGTTCATTTACTTCACAGAATTTAGTGATTTTTCAAAGTCCAATCTCTTCAAAAAAAATAATTAGCCGGTAATTTTAATTAGGTATCAGGGATGACAATTATTTTGCTAGAGGATTGTTATATTGTATGTAATGTTGGTTGAACTCGTTCAATAATTATAATTTTTTCTGAATTTCCTATTTTCTCTCTTCTCAGATTTTTTAAATTTGAGTAATCATTGAGGAGATTCACTGAAAATCATGAAAAATCTACTTATCTTCCCTAATAATACGCTTGTCTCAATTGAGACCTACTCAAAATTTCTCAAAGATATTCGTTTGAAGATATTCAAAGGTACACACTTTGAAAACAAATAAATAATTCTCTTAATTCAATAAATATTGAGCAATAGTATTTTTTTTTCTTTCCACTGTGGTTTCTTCCGTGAACAACCTGAGAATTCCCCGAAACTTTCAAACTTTTTCTGTTCTATAGCCGTATAAATGACCGAATAAGGACTGCCCGTTGCGGATTACGTGAATTGCTCCGCAATTTATCCAATTTATACTGAATATTTCTCTACATGTGTGGATGCGGTTGATATGGCTACACATTTGTACCAGAGACTTGAGAAATTGCACGGTCTGCATGACCAACCCCTGTGGAAATTCGATTGCACGAGAAGTGCACGAAGGTCTATAAACTTTTAATGCACTTTGCGCTGAATAAACTCCACTGGAGGTGTAACGTCGATAAATTTTCTTTTTATTGTTACTTTTTTACGGATTTTCCAGTTGATGAAAGAACGTGTGACTGGAATTTTTGTAACTTCCGTCCATATCCGAGAGAATTAGGACTGTCAAACTTATTGAGCTCTTTATTATTTATCTCCAATTGTTCAAAAAAATTTTGAAAGACTATTTGCACTGCAATTTTCGCAGAATATCGTCTCTAAAATCACTAGAACCCAAAAAAAAAATTGTTGTTTGCCGTTAATCCTTCGATTGCAACAAATTCTAGTTTTTAATTTTATTTATTTCCCTTTTAACTGTAGTTACAGCCTTCGGTTTTTAATTCCAATAAAATCGCTGACCTCTTCTGAAGATAAATGAATTGTAAAAAATTACTGACGAAATTTGTTCCAAGTTATTCGTATTTTTTATGTAAAACTTTTCTGGGACTGCTGAAAAAGCGGGGGTTGGCCCGCGTGGTGAATTGTTTAGTAATTTTTCTTCACGCTCTAAAAATATCTTTCTGCGTTTGTGCAAGTCCTGAGGTCACGGAAATAAAAAAAACCTTCCGTCCGACGTCCCATGATGGTTAATAAACATGCGTCATTTATTCCCGTAATTCCAACAACTCCTGTATACATACATAAAGCACACACGAGTGAGAGCTGCAGAAGCCTCTAGCTATGTGGATACCATCTGAATATTCATTGTGCTACTCGTGCACACAGCAGTGCCAACCGTCCGCGACTCCAAAGTCGTTTAACCGTTGGGTGTAAGAGGGAAACATGAAGATACAGATTTTAATGTTAAATTCCGACCCACGTGAAACTTTTAATCGTTTTATCGAGAGATGCAACTCCGTAGTGCTGAAATTATTCATCAGTCGAGGAAACTTCGGCTGGTTACGTATTTCATTAGCAGCGGAATTTAATTGAAATTCTATTGAGCCGAGTGGTAAAGGACAGGCGAATTGGCCCTAATCAAATGCAGACATTTTTTTCATAAACAATTTCCTGGCGTATAAAATGGTTCATTTTATTTATTGAATTTTGTGAGGAAACTTCAGCCTCTGTTGATGAAAAACTAATTTCAGAGATATCCTCTTCATTTTCCAGAACTACTCAAACAGAATTTAATTCCTTATTTACCTAAGTAATTAAAAATTCCGGGTTTCTAGTGGGAAATCCTCTCAAAAATCTCCCTCACCTGAGTAGAAAGTGGAATAAAATAATTCTCGCAATTTTTCGCACCGAAAAATGTATTTTTCAACACAAAAATTGATATCCTTGACATGATCTGATGAATCACGGAAAATTTTTCCGAGTAAGCAGTCTCTGAAGATTTCGTTGACTTTTATGTATGAGGAAACTTTTGATTTAATTTATATTGAGAGTTGTAGATTTATGTGGAATGTTGAAATTATCTATCAGCTGATGGAAATTCTGCAGGTTAAATATCTCACCAGCAGTGGGATTTAATTGAAATGTTATTGAAAGCAGTGGTAAAGTAGAAGAAAATTAAGCCAGAATGAATGTGAATTATTTTGAGAATGTTTCTTTGGGGAAATACCTGATGAAACATGTTACGTAAAAAATTTTATAGTACCCAAAACGGTTTACCTGATGTTTAATCAACACAACATAATGCATATTAATTCTATGAGGGAACTTTGCCCTCCAGTGATGAAATTACCAACGAAAAATGCGCCCTCATATTTTCCCTGGAAAACTAATTTCGGGGAAACCCAGCTCATCCTCTCTGGACACGACCGGAGTTGAATTCATTAATTACCTAAACAATCAAATTTCAAGTTCAGTAGAGAAATATTGTTATGAATAATTTCCGCAATAATCGAAAAACCTGAATAAAAATAATCTCTGGAGATATTCCGCATATTTATCGGAAATTATTGACTCCACGTCGCGAAAATCACACGCTGGAATAAAAATAGGACTTCTCAATGAAAAAATCTGCCCCCCTCGCAATATATTAATACCATAAATAATAACAAAATATGGAACGCACTCGATAACGTCAGTACGGCCGATAGGGGTTCGTACGTGCGACCATAACGACAGCGCTCTCCGTGACGCAAGGTCTCGTTGGTGGAGCGTTAAAAATGCATCGCGTGTACAACGCGGAAGCCACATGTACTTCCCCCTGGGCGGGGGTGAGACGAGCGGGGGAAAAAAACTAGTGAAAAGAGCACGTTTTGTGGAGTGGGTTTTTACGCGAGAGACGAGTATAATCCGTTATCGAGCGGTCTGTGCATACGAGGGCTTCGACTACTGCCGGATGCGACGGGAGATGCAACAGATGCATCTGCAGATGCTCCGCAGTTTTATCCCCGCTCACATCCGTAGCGCCCATTCGATGGAGAAACGCTGGATCGACCGGCTGGAATACCCTTATCAATATTACAGAAGCGAGGGGGTAAAAAGGATGAGAGACGTTGAGAGCATTCGATACTTTCATTTCTTTTTATATTTTTCAGATGACAATGTTTGCCGCTCGGCAGAGGTAAATTTACATTTATCGGATAATATTTAATAAATCAATAATATTGCCGTCCGAGGAATTTGTTTATTGGAGCATTTAATGGGAAAATTTCATTCAAATTTGGAATAAAATCATACCAGGAGAACAAAAACCCCAAAAATTTATGGAAATATTTTTAGCCCTGAAAAAAATTGAAAAATCTCTAGACGGCAATGTCGGGATTTTACAAAAAATTTTTTCTCTCCGAGCGAGATTAGGCTCGGACTTTGATATTTACGAATGTTAATATCCCACGGACATCCGATTTTTCTACTTGCACGGTCTGTACATATGGGGCCCTCTACTACTGTCGGATGCGACGGGATATGCAACAGATGCATCTACAGATACTCCGCAGTTTCATCCCCGCTCACATCCGTAGCGCCCATTCGACGGAGAAACGCCGGATCGAATGGCTGGGATAGCGTTATCAATATTACAGACGCGAGAAAAAAATTGGGGCTGAGAGATACTGAGGTAGCGTATTTGATGGATGCTCAGGGTCGCGATAAAATGGTCATGGTAACATTGGTTTCGAAAATGTCGTTACATTCATTTTGTTTTATATTTTTCAGATGGAAATTGTTAGTACTGCAGAGAGAAACATGTGTCATAAAAATTCTTGTTAATGTATCGGTGACATTCATCGAACATAAACTGCTAAACAAAATTTATGTGAGCGAAATAATTGGATTTATTCAAATATCTCGCAACGAAGTTTTATTTAAACTGACAGTAGAATTTCATTTGCTTGTATGCTAACATAAAGTCCATATATTTTTTTTTAATTATTAATCTCGTACAATAGAAAAAGTTTTATTAAAATGAATGAGCAAAAAGTTTATTAGTTATTTTCAAAAGTGTCCTAGAAAAGAATAGAATAAATGGAGCTAAAACGTTTTATTACACTCAATTATTTTTAACGCCCTAATTCATTTTTATTTTCTTTTCTAGCCTGAGCAGGCGTTACCCAGTTATTATTTATTATTGAATGTTTAAAATATTTACCAACGGAATAGATTGATCATCGATAGCTAAAGTTGAAAGACGAGAAAATAAATAATGAAAAGAGAGTAAAATAATGAGATTTATCTGAGCCTCGGATTTCTCTCTCACTCACTTTCCGAACGATTTACCACAGCTGCGAACTCAATTCTTAATTCTGCTGAATGTCTATCATTGTAATATGGGCATTACCCACTCGATAACTATGTCAATTGTTTTGCCGATACGATTGTATGAATTCCCATGTCAAGGCATGATGGAAGGCTCGCATTATGCCCTCGATTTAATTCTCGATTTAATTCCCCCAACTAGTCTTTAAATACAAACAACCGCTTCATCAATAAACAAAAAAAATTAATCCCCTGGAAATGATTTTATTGCAACTAATAATCCAACAGTAGAAAATTCGGGGAGTGAGTCAATTGTCCGTTGCGTATCAACAAAACAATTTCATGAGAATAAATAAATCCGCTTCCATGAATTCTCATTAAATTCGTAGAAATCCTTGAAAAATTAATAATGCATGCAACTTGATATGAGGCTTTGAAATTTTTTGCCACTTTTACTTCCACCGCTGACAATGAGACCTAAAAAATACTGAGAAAATAAGAAATAACGGTTATGAGGAGCTTTCCGTGGAATGTTATATCCGTGAATTCTGCACTAAATGAAGGGATTTCCGGAAAATGCGTGACGCTGGGAGCGGCCGTAGCCCTCTAATCGGGCGTAATGGAGCTGATGGGATTCATGAAGTTCGGGGGTGAGGCGAGAGGCCATGGGCAGCAAATGCAACATGTGGCTCTATAGATAGAATTGTATAGAGGGTGGATGGGGTGGGCTGCTCTGTGTCAGGTGCTCCAAATACTCGGGAGTGAGAGCGGCTCTCGGGGCGTTATCCACTTGCTGAGAATTTCGAAGTGGTTTTGGGAATCGCCAACATGAGCCTCGTTCGATATTTAAACCTGGATCATGGAGCGTTGCAGTTTTGTTGAAGTGGGCGAGGCAATGAATGGAATAACGATGATGAAAAGGATTAATTTCTCTGAATATGCGATCTGCAATCTAAAAAAATAGGCAATAAAGTGCAGAAGGATTTTTTTTATCTCAGTGTGACGATAAAATTTCCATTCGTCTCATACAATAATGTATTTGTATATACTGTTATATATATATTGTATATATATATATTTAACAATGTATTAAAAAATCTATAGTTGCAAAAAAAAATTCCTCTCATCGCCTCAGATCGTCTGCGAAAAATGTATTTTTGCTCGATTTTGTTTACGGTTTTTCTCTGCAAGCTACTTAAGATTGCTATACCAGAATTAGACCCATAGGTATCAGTATTTATTGCACTCTTTATTCACTCGTTTTACCATTAAATGATCCAACTGATTCACTCCTCACGAGAGCCTCAGCGGCCCCGACGGATAAAAACGATACAGTCCTTACCAACTTGCTATCGATCTTCATCGATCCCCCATTTCCTAGATCTCCCGACAGATGTCGCCTACTGTCCCCTTAGATCTCGCGATTCTCGCGTAGCCGCGGGCAGAGAAAGTGATATTGAACCACCGATGCACCATTGTCATCCAGAAGCCATTATTTATATATCTCTATCTCTTATTGAAATCGAGAAAATCAGTACCTCCGTTAAAAGCCTCCCAGCCCACAATATTTATCAGTCCATGAACAATAAATGACCGATATTCTCGCCTCCCTTTCTCTCTCCCTATCACTGAATCCCTCCATTTCCTACCCAAATGAGGCAACATCCCACCGAAAAAGTTTGAAAGACATCCGCCCCTTTGTACCACCCACTTCCCAGATGAAAGTGGAAAGTCAAATCTATCTAATATCACGAGCCAAACGAAGCACAAGCAAGAGTCCGAAAAATAAGATCGGTAGCCGAATATTAAACGATGAGAAGGCATTTGCCCGAGGGCATCTCCATCATCATACTAATTTGAGAGCACAAGACATTCCAGTTATCTGACCTGATTCTCAAATCACAAATGCACCACCGCCCAACGCAAAAGTAAAAGCAATCATCCAAATCCCCAATGAAAGAGCTCGCCTGATGACAAACAGCAAAATATAAACCACAATAAATTCATATTGGCATTGAATTACGCACGAATAATACCAGAATTGTGCAATAAAAATTGCCTACAAGAGATCGCTCACGAAATCATCGAAAATGCCAAGGGAGCCCTTCTCATTCGGCTCCGTCTCCGTTGTCTTGACATTTAGAAGAAGATGACTGTGTACAACAGGCTGAAACGTGATGCCAAAGTGAAACGAGGCATTGTCCTATCCCCTCGAGGGTTAACGTAATGCAATTGTCAGCTAAATTAACTCAATAAACCCACAATAAGAGGCTGTTTGTTGTATTAAATTGATCGTTCAATTCACCCGACTCATGCGATACATCACTTCGAGTCTGTCGTCAAAGTCTTCACATGACTTGGCTAAACCAAATCATTTTCCCGATCACTGCCGATAGTTTCGATTACATTTCATTGATCCTGGTGATCTCGATGTACCTCAAATGTCGCATGACTTGCAATGCCAAAGATCAGAAACCGAAGAAAGCGGAAAAGGTCGATCGGCCGATCGAATCTCTCGCTCAATATTTCTGAAAAAGACATTAGTCTAAAAGTCAAGCGCCAGCGTTTACGAGCCAATCTATCAATTGGTCAATCGAGAGTTGCTCTAAAATCTCGCGTTATACATAACCAAATGACATCACGTCCTTTTGATAATCACTTTCCACATTCGTAAAATCGGCCGTACAATGTTGAAATCGACAGCAAAAAATAATAGACGGATTTACATGTTAAACTACAGGCGCCGCGATCGGTGGCGTCAACAGAGTGCCTGAATCACCTCTTGGTACACCGAAGTGAGGCCCCAGATCATAACGAGCAGTCCTGGGGGACTGATGCCTGTCTGAGTGATCGAGTGAGTTTTACACTTTCATCAGATAAAAATCAGCTAATCAATCAAATCGTCAAATCTCCGTCATCCATCAAATTGTCAAATCAACTTCAAATGAGTCACATCAGGAATCAACATCACAAGAAGTCACATAATAAATGATTAACCCCATCGTATGCACCACCAGTTGATTTTAGCATCGATCGTCAACAAAACTTGCGGTGGAAGTGAATCGAGAGGGGGCGCAAGAACTTCTTGGGGACTTGATTGAAGGTGGTGGTGGCAATATAAGGCTCGGTGAGTGGCGCGCCTCAGCCAGTTCGTATGCGGTACCTACGACCCAAGGTCCGCACCCCACTTCGAGTGACATTCAGTACTCACTATTAGACATAGCAAAAAAAAACATTTTTTTATTTATTACTAGTTAAGATTTTAGTACTTAATTTCACACTTCCAACGCCCACTCTTGGAAGTTGACGGTCCCTCCGGAAGTGATTCTTCTCGATTGATCCCACCCCCACTTCGTTCAGCGTTATCCCAGTCCAACTCATCAGGTTGAACCCGGCCAGTTGGATAAAAGCACAGATCTAGTTGCCACGGACTCGTTTGGTGACTCTCACTTTAGTCATAAATCACGAGAATTTTGAGGGAATTTTATCATTCGTGATTAACGCAATACCGTTACGTGCGGGTGATACGATTTTAATTGTACGTTGATAAAACGAATACGAGGATAATGAGGTCCTCGCTAGTGATACTGCTGCTTGGTGCGGCAATAGCTGTCACACGTAAGTAGAACTTCAATGCTGAGACTTTGTTAGGATTTTAAAAGATAAGTCCTGAACCCCGCGGGGTTATGTGCGCTTACATCATGAAAGATCATCACGATAATCCGCTCCATTTCAATAGAATCATACGGGATTAACTGGACTTCATTACTACATCCGCCTCGAGATAATTCATAAAAATTAAAGTTCAATTAATATTCCATGACGCGGGATGAACTATTCCGAGAGTGAAGAAAGAGTTGAGAGAAGAAAAAAAAAATAAACGAGTTACTTAAGTGTTGGAGAAAGGCACCTTCCCGGTTTTCAAATAATTTATGCTCAATTTCTCTGATCGTACCAGGCAATATGTAAATTAATATGACTCGGAGAAAAGAAGGAGAACCCGAAGAAAACCTGTTTCTGTTTTCAATGAATCTCTACTCTCGATTTCTTTTGCACAAAGTAAAAAAGATGCTTACAAATATCTGGAGTTTGAGGTAATCATGCATCGGCTGTTTAAATTGAACATTCGCGATGATCAGTTTTGTCGTTGGGCGCATGAGTGAGACGACTGTTGCATAATAGATTAGAACGTGAAAGCCCCAGGGCCGGGTCTCTTTCCTGTCTTATCTGACGTCACTGGTTGCCGTGCCCCAGAGGCTCCAGTCTCAGGGTGGGAGGAAAACTTTCCCCATCGCTATCGAGTCTGTCGCGAAAAGTTTGGAAAAATTGATTGAAAAAAATTCACAGCCGATCGGCGAGATATACATGAATTAGAGAGACAAATGATTTTTGTAGATGGTGCATCGGGGATTCGAGTGAAGCGTCAGGAGGAGGCGAAGAAGGACGAGAGTTTTGAGAATGAAATCTGCAAGGACAAAGATGCAGGAGAGTGGTTCCGATTGGTAGCTGGTGAAGGTGATAATTGCCGTGATGTCATTCAGTGTACAAGCTCGGGGCTGCAGGCGATCAGGTGTCCAGCAGGGCTTTACTTTGACATTGATAAGCAGACGTGCGATTGGAAAGCGGCAGTCAACAACTGCAAGGTAAAGAATAAGGAGAGGAAAGCCAAGCCAATGCTGTTCACCGAAGAGCCACTCTGTTCAGATGGTTCTTTAGCTTGTGGTGATGGGACCTGCATAGAGCGCGGCCTCTTCTGTAACGGCGAGGCCGATTGTCAGGACGGCTCTGATGAGAACGTCTGTGGTACGTCAACCGTGTGGGATGATATTTGAGGAGATTCGTTGACGTGGTTCAATGACTTCAACAGTTTGCTTGTGATTCTAGATATGGACAATGATCCCAACAGGGCGCCACCCTGTGACCCAAGCGTTTGCGTCCTGCCAGACTGTTTCTGCTCGGAAGACGGAACTACCATCCCCGGCGATATTCCCTACAAGGACGTCCCCCAGATGATCACCATCACCTTCGATGATGCCATCAACAACAACAACATCGGACTGTACAAAGAGATTTTCAACGGCAAGAGGAAGAACCCCAACGGCTGTGACATCAAGGCTACCTTCTTCGTCTCTCACAAGTACACTAACTACTCCGCTGTACAGGAGATGCACAGAAAGGGACATGAAATCGCGGTCCACTCAATCTCGTAAGTTGTTGAAAGGTCTTCAAACATTCTCTGATACATCAGACAAGAACCCGCTACGATTGACTTAACTCATACGACTATTTGTCTTCAGGCACAACGATGATGAAAGATTCTGGTCAAATGCAACCGTCGACGATTGGGCGAAGGAGATGGCTGGCATGAGGATCATCGCCGAGAAATACGCTAACTTGACAGACAACAGTGTTGTGGGAGTTCGCGCTCCGTATCTCCGCGTCGGTGGTAATAATCAATTCACGATGATGGAGGAGCAGGCTTTCTTGTACGACTCCACCATCACAGCTGCTTTGAACAATCCTCCTCTATGGCCATACACCATGTACTTCAGAATGCCCCACCGTTGTCATGGCAACCTCCAGCATTGCCCAACCAGGTGAGTTCGATGTCAACGCTTCAAACTGAAAGCAAAGCAAATTGTTAATGTACTTTACTGATTTCACAACGAGCCTGTCAGCAATCATTAACTTCTTTTTAATGTGTTCCGAAGGTCTCACGCTGTTTGGGAAATGGTGATGAACGAATTGGACAGAAGAGAAGATCCCGTCAACGACGAGTACCTTCCAGGATGTGCTATGGTCGACTCCTGCAGCAACATCCTCACTGGTGATCAGTTCTACAACTTCCTTAACCACAACTTCGACAGACATTACGACCAGAATCGTGCACCCCTCGGTCTCTACTTCCACGCAGCCTGGCTGAAGAACAATCCTGAATTCCTCGATGCCTTCCTCTTCTGGATTGACGAGGTCCTCACCAACCACAACGATGTCTACTTTGTCACGATGACCCAGGTCATCCAGTGGATCCAAAACCCAAGGACCTCTTCAGAGTCGAAGAACTTTGAAGCCTGGAGGGAGAAGTGCAGTGTCGAAGGGCCACCAGCCTGTTGGGTACCTCACACTTGCAAATTGACCGCCAAAGAGGTGCCCGGAGAGACTCTCAATCTTCAGACATGCGTCAGGTGTCCCAATAATTACCCATGGCTCAACGATCCCACTGGCGATGGTTTCTTCTAGGCTGTTGACGATAACTTAAAACAACGAGATGATATTTGAATTGTAAACAGTGAAATTGCTCACAGCGATCTCCAGTGCTCGAGTATAATCAATTTTCATTTTCATTTTCCTCTTTTCACTCCTCCCTCTCTCTCTCTCTCTCTCTGTGTCTACTTCTTCTATCTCTTTACGGCCTTATCTTCCTTTGTATGCCTTCCCTTTCTGGTTAATATCCTCGCGCACTCGAGCCTCGAACATCGCAAGAGTTTAATGATTTTGAGAGTAAGAGTCGTAACTGTTTATTACGTTTCTTTGCCCGCGGTACTCGACGAGGCGGACGAGACTGCGAGCAAGATTCGACTTGTAATATAGACGCGGTTGTATTTTTCTTCTGTTTTCTTGTTTTTTCTTTAGTCTCTCTTCCTCTTTTTTCAATTCTCAGCGTTCTTGTGTATTACCCTCACTGACTGCCTCTTGGCCATCCACTTTTATTCTCACTTTTCAATTTTTTTTCATTTTCTTTTCTACTCCTTCCGCTAGCAATCCGCCAAAACTTCCTGCGAATGAATTATGCATTCTCTATCTTGAGGATTCTTATTTCTCGCGAAAAATGTATGAATATATATGGTACATGATTGTATGTATATGTATATTTTGACGAAAAAAAAAACTAAGTGATATTCTTATTTGTTTCAACATTATCATTTTAAGAGGCGAATCCTTTAATAAAAATATTTGAAAGTTTTGAAAAAGCGCTTTGTATTCGGCGTTTTGTAATTTTCCTTTCCTCTGCGGTGAGAATGAGTATTGATTCCCGTCAGTTTTTGATACAACAAAGGCTCATCGAAGTGGGAGATTGGACCTCCAGACATTCAACAAAAACCGGCAGGTGGAAAAAAAAATGGAAAAGGGTGGGTGTCCTTTTAGGGCACTGAATTAAGATCAAGGTTGAAATTAACGGGGGGAAAATCGTGCGGAGGTCAGCCCACACCCCGAGGTCAGATATCTCCGCCAATATTGACGTGGATTTCACAAAAAAAAAAATCTCAACCAGGATTTCCTCTCTGAAGTTCAGTGCAAATACAGAAATTGTTTGAAAGTTATTAATCGAAAAATTTTCTGCTGGGCAATGACGAGAGTTTTCACCAAGTTCTCAAGTGCCTCCCGGCTATTTCTAAAATGTGGGTTACAGCTCGGAGGATCTTCCGCCAGCTGATTCAATGAGCTCAAAATTCCGATGAGAGAACGTCTTAAATGCGGAGATGTTTGTTTACGATGTACTTCCGGTTTTATCGTTGTGGGGTTTTATGAAGGTAATTAATTGCGGTTTTGATGAGAGAAGTGTTACTAAAGGGGAACTCTATTTTGAAGAGCTATTTGTAATGAAAAATATGGTTACTTGAGGTGGAGATCATTCTGTTGATATAATTTTTTTTAGTAATAAGGGTATAGTTTCACAACCGCTCCTATTGTTTGTTGATAATCCACATAAAATAGAGAAATTGTTTGTAAAGGAAGGACGATAAGATAAGACAATTTGATTTCGGAAGAGAGTAATATTATTTATTCTCAGTTTATAAGATATATTTAAAAATATTCGACTACCATCCAATTGATAATTTATTAACGTGAGAATAATTTGTACAGATTGTTTTACAGACTCGAAATTGCTGTTACTCAATTATCTTACCGAAGCCCAATTAGCTCATTAACTTATGTCAACATATCCGTATGAATTTTGAAAATTCGAAGATTTTAGATTACATAAGCGGTCGAATTAAAATGTCACTGTCACTTATTGAACATTTAATGTATTTGATATTAGAAAGTCCCCCTAATTCAATGAAAACCATTGAAAAAAACTGTTCCCTAAATTCTCAAAATATTCTATTTTCAGTGTAATGTCAACCGAAAAATTGTCATTACCCAGAATTCACCCGAATTCAAGTAATTTTTCAGAAACAAAACACATGAAAATTTAATTATTAAATTTCCATTGATTGATTAATGATTATTAAAAATTACAAGTTTTATCTTCATGGCAGAAATAGGTTTTAAACAGTAAGCATTAGGCGTTCAATTAAATTTCCATTTTCCATACAAAACCTCAAACAAGCAATCAACCTGTTTAATTATCCTTGGAAAAATTCGCGAATACTCGCGAATGAGTTGTCGGTCTCCACAAAACCACTAATCGCATTAATCAGGGCTTTTCAATAACAAATTAATTAGTTAGGGGCGATTTTTTTTCGTTAACTCCTAATAGAACTCGTGCATCGAGTGAAAATGATTTTTCATTCGGCATAATTGACGAGCCCCAGTGAGGGAATAAAAACTGATGAAAATTGCAAATAATCAATGAGTGTTTCAATGAGTGAATCGACATATCCCGTTATTCCTCCGACTCATTATAAGCGTCTCGGCATAACCAGGATCGCGGAGGTGAGGGAGACGGGGGGGAAAAAAGTCGTAGAGAATGAAGAAAAAAATGTCGAAAGCCGACAGCCTCGTCAAATGCCAACCGACGCGATTGCATTCCGATGTCTCTTGTATCTATCTTATAGTCACCGAAGTCACCAGATGCTTTCATCGCCTCCTTCGCTCCATTCTGTACTATTTAATGGGTGAATATTGAGTATCGTTCGTCGTCAAATGGTTTTTTCTTTCTCTTTCCAACTCGAACGAGAGATTAGAAATTTGACCTTTGGAAAAGGTCAGGGGGAAAAAATTCATCGTGTTTGTGATTTACGTTGCTTCTGAATAACTCGAACAATATGGCTATCGATTTGTGGAGTCATTTCGGCCCACGAGCCGAGTACAATGGAGTCGTGTACCAATGCTCAGGTATTCCGGTCGTCATTACACGACACTCGAGAAATTACCCATTTGAGGAAAGCCCGCGAGGAAGCCATTTCTTGGAGTTTGTAATCTCTCATGGTAATGAATATTGCGTAAATACAGAAGTGCCTCGAACTCGCGATGTATGAACAATGTGGAGAGATGGAGCCATGAATATTGCGACATTTTTTTCATATGCAGAAGGAAAACTTTATTTTAGGATTTCCGAGATCTTTCAGAGGTTTCGAATTTTTTCAAACTTTCAAAAGACTTGAATAGGATTTTAAGACTCGATTTGAGGCTCGAAAATCTATATTTAATTGACTGAAAGTGGTAAATCGGAAAACTTAATTGAAAATTTTTAAATACTCCAGTTTAGGAGTTTTAAATCACGAAACTGGTTCAAAGTAAAATTTTTTACAATAAATATTCAAGAAGTCATTTCAGAGTTTCGTTCTGACAACAGATGAATTAACTGACAATTATCATGTTCGTTAATTTTTACTGAATAATTGAACTGATATTTAGAGCAATCTTTTTTCTTCCAATTGAGTAATTGGAAGAAAAATATGAAAAATTACGAAAATTTAAATTATAAAATCGACAGATATCCTGATTTTTTAATGGCGATATTGCCTCAAATTTCCATCAAAAATATCATATAACAAAAAGTTCTGAGTCCCGATATTCCGAATAGAAACTTTTAACCGAGAAACTTTTAACCTCAACCGAGTTCAGATCTCGTGGCTCAACATCTGGTTAACAGATCTACCAGTGCGTCCACATTACATCTGTAAGTCGAAGCAACCAAATAGAAACTTTTAATGAAGCAGAGAAATATGTTTATCTGACTTGAGTTAATGTCGTTAAAATTGCATTAATAGTTTTAGTCGATAACACAACACAATTGTTATCAAACACTTTAATAAATGATTTTCTGTAATCAATAAATACAATATATTATTAATTGTCCACCTCCGTAAGCCCAAACTCTGGATTAAACAATTTTATTTATTGTAATCTAGAAATATTAAATGAAATCCTGTGACATTGAGAACAAATTAATCGCAATAGATTCAGAAATCGATAAACAAATGGATTTATTTATGTTTCAATCAATAGTTCCCCCACAACAGGAGTTTAAAAATAGGTAAAGTAATAGGAGAGAGTAGAGCGAACTTTAATTATTTTCTCCAAATCCGAAGATTTCCAGTGGTAAATAAAAATGTTTACAATTACAGAAGATTACAAATCATTCAATTTTGCCCTACTTTCCCCTATTGAAAACTATATTAAATTTTCTAAAAAAAATCTGTAACAACAGAAGAATAAGATAGACCAGTTAAAGATTCAATTTACTTCAAATAATTTTTTTTATAATTTTGCTGAACTTCGGCAATTTAATTTTGTGAATCAAATATGTTTAAAAGAATTATATTTTTTTAGAGTGCATGTCTTAGATTTTTAAACAACAATTTTTCCTCGAATACTTGCGATTTATTATAAAAACTGTTAAATCGATGTACAAAAAAATTATCATATTTGGTAAAAAAAAAATCCTCTGTAGGCCAATACATCGATTAAAAAAATTAATTCTCTGGCTGTGCAGTTACAAGAAAGAGAGGAAGAGGTCAACGGTCCACTTCGTCCACAAAAATTCACCGCCGGCGCTCAGTGGACCCGGGCTTGGTGTTACTGGTGGCACGAGGTGCGTAAAGTTACACCTCAAAATCTCGTAAGCGAAAGTAGTGAAAGCGCACGCGGATCTTGGAGCGGTTTGTGCCGAGCGAGGCAAGGCCGATGTAGTGTACTAGGCCCCCCGAGAGATCACATCTTTGATGGAGGGACTGGGAAACAAGGCCACTGCACAAGAACTATCAACTCGGCCGGCAAATTCAAGCCGAAATGAATCCAAGGAGGCTAGATGAAAATAGATTCATAACGTCAGCCGTTTCTTTTTCGCCGTCAATTTACGAAACTGATAAAAATCGAGAATTTCTCCTTAATCGCGAAATACAATTGTCCGAGGGGCGATGAAATATTATTGCGCTTTCGTTTGTTGACTTTCCCCGGCGACGAAAATTCGTGTAAAAGTGGGATTCATTAGCACGGATGGAAAAAAGTGAGTCATATTTTTTGCATTCAGTGAAGTTAATGTCCCAGTTAATGCCGCTTGAGGCGTTTGTTGTTGTTAATGAGGGTTAACTGATATTTTGGTCATAAATCCTCAAATGATTTTTTTTTAATTATTTAAAAATCTCCAGATCTTCTGCGAGGAATTTTTCTGAAAAATTTGATACGATCGGTTCGATCGGATCGATTGCAGGGAATTTTGAGGAAACTAACGCCAATGCGAAAAAAATATTAGTTTGGGAATTAAATATTCTTCCGATAAGAATTCAAAGCCAGTTTTACCATGGGAATTTCAGGGATTTAATTATTATGAATCAATTTGTTTAGAAAAATGATATTTTTTTCTCAGGCTATGGACCAGAAAAATAAACCGACAATTTCGGTATACCTACGAATTTTATTTGTCCTCTAGTTCCGACCGATGAAAACCTCAGCAATATATTGATAATATTTACTACGAAGTGTGGATACTGTTCGGCTTTGAAAATCTCAAGAGCCGAGTTATTAAATTCATTCGATGAAAAATGCTGACCAACGCAAAAACGGAAGCGGTGAAATTAACTACTGTATCCTTTATACTAGGTCAGTGGGTGACGGAAGGCGAACGCGTTCTGGCAACGACTGTGGATAGTATCAGATCGCGTACAAGGCGGCTCCAATGAAATTCATCTCACTTGGTTGCACAAAGCGTATAAAAACTGTGGAAGACTGGGTGGAAATGGGGAGATAGATCTTTCCATTTAATCACCCGTATCTCTCGAATCGGAGCTGAGGTAATTGCGGAAAATTCATTCCAGTTATTGGAGGCCGGCAAGTTTATCCAGAGGAGAACAAATTTTCCCTTCGGTACCGTTTTCGAAAATTTTTTAATGAAATTTCGGGTAGACCCTTTAAAATTTTTCGAAAACGACGCTTTTACTGGGACTTTGGTAACTAAAATTGACCAATCGACGAATAAATTAATTAATTTTAGCTCAATTATTCCATAAGTTCCTAGTATCAACCCATTAGTGGCTGGTGAGTTGGGATAAAAATAAACTAAAATTTCGTGAGTATAAAATAGAAGAAAAAATTGAAAATAAAAATGTAAAAAATATTCAAAAAATTTTTTAATGTTCAGAAAATTGAAATATTATAGAAAAATTTTTTTTCTTGTAGTGCGACGTACATTATTTTATTTATTTCTCATTCTCAAGCCGGAAAACCGCGATCTAGCCGAGCAGTACGAGGTTACAATCGCAATTATGACGAAAAATAAATTGCCGGGTTTAGCAAATACCATGAATATCCAAAAAAGTTCGCTGGCCGGACCATTCACCTCTTCTCCTCCTCTTTACTCGTCCTCGAAAATCCTGCAGCGATGGAGATTGCGTCGAAGTAGCTCCCCTAAATTGAACTACATCACCAATTGAAAAGAGGCCATTATGCGCCATTACCCGATTCTCCGTCCTCCATAATTTACTCCCCTCCCCCATTGGGGGTCGTTCAATGCTCTCGTAACACTCAGTCACTGAATTTTCCTCTCCGCAAACTCGAGGTGCGTACCGGGGAAAGTTCCATCTTTTTACGAGGCAGAACATAATCGTGTGTTTTTGTGGATAGCAAAAAAATCATCGAAGCCCGGCGGAAAAGAACAAATTCAATCGATCAGATTATGCGGCTCGACCCCGTTTCCGAGCGAGAAAATAGTGTGCCATGGAGAGTGGTGAAATTTATTATGGCTAGTCATTTCCCTATGGACTGGGCGTAAGCGATAAGGTGAAAACAGCGCGATCTGATGATATTACAGACGAGAAGTGAAACGGACACTGTGACAATAGGACGGAATTAGCGAGGTCGACCGTCAATTTTCAGTGAAAATTAGAATATTTTTCATAGCTCGAGAAAGCCATTGGCAGTCAAACAATGACAAGAAAAATATTCACTTCTAGCATCCCAAGACCTTCAAAATTATTGCATTTCTATTTTACAAAATAGAACTATTATTAATTAAACCGGACTTTATATATAGACGCCAATTAAAAAATCTAATAACCTCTTTCACCAGTTTTTTTTATTGTCTACTAAACCGGAAATGATGCAGCTGTCTAGCTACAGAGAGAAACTGATGCCTCCAAAATTCTCTAGAAAATCTCCTCTTTCCCTTCACTGAGAGCGCAAAAAACTAGCCAAAAAAATTCGCAAGAGCTTCCAACGACAAAAATTCCTAACAAAATATGCTTTCCCAACTTCCGTTGAACCTTATTAATTTATTTAAAAAAACGGCAATCTGACATCCAAGACATTCTAATACAAAAGCCACTAGACCAGACTAGACTTAGTCTGAGAAGTTACTGTCTTGTACTCCAATTGTTCTCAATTTTTCGAATAAGTATAAATTTTCTTGACAAAGATTTTTTTGAGTCATCAATTCCTTCGCAAGAGTAAGGACTTGTTTCTGAAAAGAAAATTTCGCTTTCACTGTACATTAAATTATTATTTTAACATTTGAGAACTCTCCGTTTTTTTCCTTCGCTTTTATTACATCCCCCCCTTAACTCTCTGACGGAATACAGATGAAACATCTTCTCTGTACCAAAATCCGTCAAGAAAGCTCATTTCCAACTGCTCGTTAATTATTACGTACATCGGAGTGCTGCCTGAATTACACCAGAGCATGAGTGCGTCACCCTCGACTGCGTCTAATCTCCTGGCAATTGTACCCGGCGCAAACTAAATATGTAACAATGGTAAACAAGGATGATTGAGGTACTCAGTGAGTTCAATTAGCCGATTTTTGTCACACTCTGTTTATCCTCATGATTATCATTACCAATTTCTTTTTCTCGTGATGCAATCGAACGATGTCTTGTCACGTATGAAGTTCCGTGTGACTTTCCACTTTCGTCATTGTTTTAGTTAACGGCTGAGGTCATCGAAACAAAAAGAATTGCGCAGATGCCGAGTTATGGATGAGTTTGATTCATTCCGAGAAGTATTACGATTTACTTGCGCAGAGGAGGAGTTTTTAATTTGGAATTGTCAGTCAGAAAAAAAATGGAAAAGATAAGCTTCGGTTTTCGGGTGATTTGATGCAGACGATTATTGAACGAGTGTTATGTTGAGATAGAGGTCCAAACGGTGGAACGGACTGTTTCCTTAAAGGAACTAAATATCTTAGACAGGAAATTTTCGACAAAATGTTTTATTTGAGGATGGAACAGGAATCAAAGGACACAATAATTTTTGGGAGATCTTGCTCCAATTCTTTTCCAAACCTACTTACCTCTGGTTTTGTCCCATTTTAGCACTTGATAAGATTCAAAAGAACCCGAGCAAAACCTTCTGAGCTCTACCAAATCCCAACCAGTCCGATTCGGCTGGTGGCTGCTGGTCCCATC
>JAPYZM010001105.1:0-21467 GCA_030522845.1 Psyttalia concolor
AAAGCATGTGTTCAAATTGATGTGTACATTGCGATTCTTACATAACTTTATTCTGGCCGTAGCCAATACTGCCATCTGTAATTTAATTTTCGACCCTGTTATATTGAAGTTTGCTTGTGTACCGACCGAGCCGCCACTTGCATATAGCTTGTGGAATTCACCACAAAGGGGGAGAGCGTAAAATCACGACTTGGAAAAAAAAACCCAACAGAAACAAAGATTTGTCGATTATATTTCGAGAATTTATAGTGAAATAATGGGTGACAAGGAGGAAGCGGATTCTGCTTCGAATCAGGCCATCCAGGAGAGTGAAAAGGTGATTACAGAGGCCGAGGGTGACACTTCGAATCCACCTGAGTGCAACATAGCTGAGAAAGATGAGCCCCAGAGTGTTGCAAAGGACAAAACAAAAAGTAATTACACTTCTAGGAGCTCTACCCTTTTAATAAAATTGAAAGATTATTAAAAAAGATAAAGGCATGTATGAAAAAAAAATTACTAGGAAATCCTTGCGAATTCGTGGCCCAATTTTACTGAATTTGACATTTTTAATAATTTTCGGACATTATTATTGAACGGTTCAATCGAAAATCCTTTACTGAAGAACTCATTTTATTCTGTTGACAATTTTTTACAGACATACTCGGCTGAAATTTGAGGATTTTCCTGTCACTCTGCTTTCCTTGTTTTTCATATAAAATATTGAACAAAAAAAACTTGATAAATTACAGCCCAACTTTATATAAAATATTTCTAGGAGTAAGTGGTAAGGAAAAATAGAAGTTTGTTGATTTTTCTATTGAACATTTTTTAAAAATGCCCAAATCTTTGTAGGAAGTTCAATGTAAATCGAATGGAATTATTTTGCGTATTTGCCAATGACATTAAAAATTGAAAATATCAAGTGCTCCGTAGCCTAGCCGAGGACTATAACTACTTTAACGAAGAGAAATAAAGGGCGACGAGTATTGCAATTATATTTTTTTATTTTATTTCAGTTGATATTTTGTTGAAAGCAACTGGTAATGCCCCAATAATGAAAAAGAAAAAATGGGCAGTGAGTCATGATCAACATATTGGATGGATCTCGGAATTTATCAAGAAATACTTGAAACTGGACGCCAATGAACGATTGGTAATGTTGTTACTTTCTTTTGTAAATAGAAATGGTATGGGAAAGAGGATTATTCAACAGAAAATTTCCTCTACTTTTATACTTTAATTGATATACGCAAACTCTGGGATTTGTAATATATATATTTTTCCCTTTCTCATACCCTTTCGGACCATTCATAACAAACGAATAATTTCAAAAAGCGTCCGTGTGACAAGATGCAATACGGATAAGAACAATTGTTGATGAATTTTTTAAAATTTCCTTTCGTTCATTAAAAAATAAAAAAATGAATAAAATTGCCAAATTTCCATCGATCACGAATTTATCCAATCCATTCAATTGCAGTTCCTCTATATAAACCAGACATTTGCCCCAGCACCCGACCAAACCGTGAAGAATCTCTACGAGTGCTATGGAACAGATGGAAAGCTCATAATTCATTATTGCAAGAGCCAAGCGTGGGGTTGAAATAAGAGACAGCTTTAATAAAAAAAAATCATCCATCATCCAAATATTCATCACTGTGCGCCAGTCATCGCTAGGCACAATTGACTTTTCTCCGGGCGTCGCTGGCCAAAGGTCTCTCCCTCGGGCTCATTCCTCAATGGAGAAGACTCCTGATTTCCTGGAGCGTGCTTCTCCTCTCGACACCTACAACTGTCCTGGGCAGGACTTATCGGGTCATATCCACAGACTTCACAATGTTTACCTACAAACATTTTTAATTTAATATCATTCAGTTAAGGAGGTGTTTATATTTTATTTTAGAATATTAAAGTGATTTAAAATTTTAATATATGCTCTCGCTGATTTCGTGTCAAACTTTAAAAAAAAATGCTTCTGCTCTGTGTATGAAGTGAGATTTTACGCACGCTGCGATACTCAATAGACAATAGTGTTGTTAAACTCGTGGGATTATTTCACTAGCCTTTCGGCTCGTGCTATAAAATTCCCACGAGCTCAGAAGTACTTTCACGCATTCGTCTCAAAATATACTATTCATTGTCAGTGAGTGAAGAGTAATTCAAGAGAGCCTCAATTCAAAATCGCGTTTTCAAAACTTTTTCTTCAGAAATTCCTATATATTTATTTAATTATAAATCTTTGTTTGTTAATTATTTATCATTAAGTTTAGTTAATTCGTATACACCCAAATTAAAGACTGAAGGAGCGAAGTGGTTAAAAATAATTGTAATAGTTTTCTGTAATTCTGTAGTGATTTTAAGTTAAAATATTCACTTTCGTGGACTGTCCTGACACTTTCGTTCCCTGAACGTTGACTGATTTTGTCGATGTTCTCCTCTTTGATTTGTCGGGAGTCCCGGGAATTCTTGGAGACCCTCGAGTGCTTCGAACTCTTGGCAGAGTCCAGAGGAAGGGCTATGGGATTCTTCCACACGATAACTGCACCATCTGCACTTGCACTGACGAGGTGAGTCCCTCTCGAGTCAAATTTACAGGCTGTTATTATAGCGGCATGACCTGTCCCCACGTACATCACCTCAGCTGTGTGGTAATCCCAAAATTTCAGGAGACAATCACTTCCTCCAGTGATGAAGTAACGACCATCTGGACTTATGTCCAGGCAGTTCAGAGCCCCTACTGTTGAACCCTCAGCTTCGCGAATCAGGGAACCATCCAAGGTCTCCCAGTAGCTGATCTTTCTGTCGCTACCGCAGGTCAATATCTGGAGACCGCTCGGGTGAAATTTTGTTGACATGTGCATTGAATTTCCCATCATTATCTGCTTTCGACAGCAGTTCCTAAACATTTTTTTCAATTGAATGATTTCGTCGAGAATTTTTAATTTATTTGTTTTAGAAAATTAGAATTCCATATTTAGACGTAATCTCAGGCACAATCTCGAGATTTGATTTTTTAATGTATGGGCAATTTCATGGAAAATTTAAAGTCTCATTCTATTACTGATTCTATAGTTGTAAAATTCAGATTTCCAACGTGAAACTAATAAATGCTTTCAATAATTCCATTCCAGGTTTGCATTGATGATTTAATATTTCTCCGCTCTATTGTTGAATCTCAGGAGAAAATGAGATAAAAACGGTTCTTAAATGTTGTAAAATGATTACGTGATATCCCAGATAATGCAAGTTCCATCAGTACTCGAACTGACGACCTCCTCGTCATTCTGGGAAGCATGGAGAGCGGTAATGGGTCCTCTGTGCTCCTTCAACAGTGCTTTGAGTTGCTGAACATCTTTCAAAATCCTCCAGAATCTCACTTGGCCGTCACATCCCCCCGTCACCAGTGTCTTCCCATTTTTCGTCAGACAGAGAGCAGACACTGCGTTCACATGAGCATTCTCGATAGCGAAGAATAATTTTCCACTCTGGGGCCTGAAGGCTCGAACAATTCCGTCGTTCCATGCTGATTACAAAAATTTATAGTTAAAAGTATCCTTGAAACATCTAAAGAGTGGAATGCAATGGGTTCTCAACTTGGATTAGTTCAGATAACAATAACAATTGAGTCATTGCTCAACCGCTCTATTGAGCCTTAATAAAAAATTATGGCATGACAATTACCAGACATAATCAATTTTCCGTCGTACGAGAAACTTAGACACGTGCAGACAAAGTTGGGTACAGTAATTCTGAGTAATTCCTTTCGCGTATCTAAATGCCATAATCGAATGTCATTCTTACTTCCTGTTGCAAATATCTCGCAATAATTGCTGTAAATAATGAGAATTACTTGAGGGTTATCACAGTGGGAGCTTTGGATTGTGCAGGATGTTTTTTTAAATTGTTCGATTTTCTAATTGAATGCATTTATTTCGGCAAATGATAAGAGATTCAGGAGTTATAGGTGATTGGAAATATCCGTATTAGGCACAGGAAATTGGACTAAAAATTATTACTTGAAATTTCCGATGCAGTTCTTAGGAACTTTTGACGTATTACAGTTCTAGCGAAATTATAAGAAACTTCGGGATTAATAATCCACAATTTAATGAGAAAAATCCATAAGAAAGGAAACTTGTCTCTTCTCCAACAATTATTAATGGTTTGTTATGGAGCGGCTTCGTCCAATCGATAATTAGTTTATACAGTCGATGATGGAATTTCATCACGGAAAATTCATAATCGTGGAAGAAGTGACAATTGTCAACTTTTCTGTAAACACTCGGGCTCTGTTTCCCTTTAAAATAGATACGAATTCATAAATTATTTATCAATTGAAATTTCATTAAATAGAGAATTCTCGTCTTCCCGCAGTGCAATTTAGATTGAGAGTTTCTTTAATTTTTAATAATTCAATTAAGGAAGCTAGCTAGTGTTAGAATATATAAATTTTAATTACTGAGGAAATGCGATATCGTAAACTGCGTCAATGTGACAAGTTAGAGTAATCCTCGGTGAGAAATCTGTTAAACAAATTTGATAAATTTCGCAGAAGGATGTGCCAACTATAAATGAGTTTTTTCCGTGCCTCACTATGGATGTGACTGAGCCTCCGACATGCGCTTTCATCATCTGTAATGAGTAATTAAATCATGAGTGTTCGACAATTTATTAACATTATTGGTAAAAGACAATTTCTCTCAGTGTATGACGATTTTTCAAGACAATTAAATTGATTTTACAGGTCGTAATTGTGGAGTTGTCGGTAATTTAACGGCCTCTTTGTTCGATGAGCTTGCCGGATGTTCTAAAACCCCTGCAACCTCGACTGTTCCATCCCCAGTCGCTACAATGAGTTTTCTGTCAGGAAGAATCACCAAATTTGTAATTCCTCCAGAGTACAAATCCCCAGTTGCCATTTTTACTTTCTTCGGATTTGTCGATACTTTCGAGTAGCATCCAATCATAACCGGCAGTTGAACTGGTTCCATTATCGATAAATCAGCGTCAAAGTTGAGGCTGAGCCGAGGAAAACATGATTTTATTGAGGAAAATTCCGCTATGTCGTTCAATAAATGTCACAAACAAGGAAAATGGAATGCAGCCTCCTTCGTGAAATTCATCAAGTTTAAATTCCTTACCGGGCTCTAATGATGTCTCCAGTGGAAGTCCCACAATAGGCCTCCTCATCTTTATCGTCTATAGTAATACAGTTAATGGATCTCCGTAGTTTTCCAACTTTTATTGGCACCCCGTACACTTTTCGAGTTTCCGGATTTATTCTCCAGACTTTGAGATTCTCTTCTCCACCGGTTATAAAGCATTGATTCCGGTGATTTAGGGTAACGAGAGTGGTTGCACTTCCGGTTATTTCCGTACTCGCGTGTGCACCTTTTGAAGCATCATCAAAAAGAATATTAACAAATCAGAATCAGTAGTTCAACAGCTCCTAATAATTTTAAACTATTAACAAGTCACGTAAAAGATTGCAGAAAATCAGCGGTAATCGACTTTTATTCCATTTTTTTAATCGATTTAACCGAGCCGATTTCCGGTTTATTGGCCAAAGTAAACTGTCAAAAATCAGAATTTAACCCAGCGTCTTGAGAAAAATCCACAATTTGAGCCATGTCTATTATGATTAAAGATTAAAAACTAAATATTATTTTATCATTTCTTAAATATTTTATTCTAAAATATTCATTAAAAACTAGCCAATAATTAAAATTACCCGGAATCATTCTACCGTTTCGGTAGGGAAATCCGATCGCGGAAAGTTGGAACTAGAGATAATTACATAGATAACAACATGACATGTAAAAAATTGTTCGCATCATACTTTTTTTAAGGAAAAGTTCTGTACGTATTAATTTTTCCGTATCTCACTATATAGGAATTTTTGTTAGGCTAATTTGATGAAAATCGGACAGAGAGTTCTGTACAGATGAAAATATTCAATGAAATTTTAACGTAAAATTGAGGAAGTTTTCTATGGAGCTCTATAGTTTTTACGGAAAATTTCTCTCTGTGTGAAAAAATTACCGCATACTGCTGAATTATTGCAGACATCCCAAACTACGATATTTCCATCGTCCTTGCCCCCTAAACTAATGAGATAAGTTCCTTCACAAGTGAAACAAACGTCTTCCACTTTAGCTTTATGGATTTCATAACTTCCCCTCTTCTTTTTTCCATTGAAGTCCCATATTATCACAGCAGCCTGTTGAAAAGAAAAGATTAATTAATGTTCGACCGTAAAAATAGTTGAAGCATATGAAATCCCAATCAGGAAAAAAATCAAGAAAAAACGAATCGGCCTCGAGAGTTTCCGAGGATTTTTAATTGTGTAATATTTTCAAAATGACAGGACTGATTACAGATAAGAGAGTAAACTATAAATTTATTGAATTAAATCAAAGTTTTCTCTGTATTAAAACGATTAATGAATAGGACTAAAAATTTGGTGAAAATTCTAGAAATACTCAGAAACAAAAAAAAAGGAAGAAACTTCTTAAAATAAAATTAAAAAATGCGTCTAATATTTTTCATTCAATTCTTGTCCGCCGTTTCTCTTGACTCTTCTCAAGACCCTATCACTTCCCCAAGACTAGACTAGACCACTAAAAAACACTTGACTTTAAATCCTAAATGTGTAAGTTGTCCCGAAGCAATGAAAGAGCCACAACGTGAAATAGTAAGCGTAGTCACAACGTTCGTATGTCCAGCGAGGAAATCCTGATGTCCACTATCAATATTTCTGACAGTAACTTTGCTTCCCATTGAATAAATCAGATGTGTGCGATCCGGATGAATGTGTAATGCATTTTTCGTTCTCCCTGGGCAAAAAATATATATATAATAAATTATTTTTGTCCAACCGATGGGAAAAAGTGAACATAAAATCGTTTACGAACCGTCGAAGCCAATTATTCCCAGTATTTTCAGCTCCTGCACATCCATTGCAGTCGAAATAAGCTAGAAAAACACGTGACAAACTTTATTTAGACAATCGAATAAATTAGATCCTGACACCGGGCTCAACGACATTTAGTGAAGCCAATAATTCCCGCGCGGTTTCTATGGCAACGTCAGGCTCGCCAAAGTTATGGAAATGAAGTTAGTGTGTTTACCGATTGGTAGCGCTGATTTTTTAAAAGTTTTCGGGTGCTCCAGCGTCCGCTTGACACGATCCGTTACAGTCTGCTGGCTCAGTAGCACTCAATACGAAAATAAATATAAACAAACATTGATAATATTATTGTGGAACGGATAATTCGATATAAATAACAGTATGGATCTGTTTACGTAAGTGTTCATTGATTTATTAACTGCGCTTTTGTTTATATCGGTTGATGATTGATGGAGTGTGCCAAGAATAGCCAGACTCAGCAGGATTAACCTTTATTCCCCTAGAGAGTGAAAAGTGCGATTCTAACCACGCTTCGCTCGGTTAGATCGTCCATTTCAATCTCTACGCGCATGGAATATTGTGTGCCACGGAAGTAAAGTGTTTTCTGACTCAAGTGATTATAATCCTCGCCTTCCACTCCAATAGAAAACTCACATTTCGTCAGAAAATACTTTAATCCTTCGAGGCACAAGATACTATTGAATGTGTGCTGTCCTGGAATTGATCAATGAATGAGATTGTTGATTTTTGAGGTATTTCATTGGATTGGGAGGTATTTGAGGAGGATTGAGAATACTTGGACGAGGTCTGGTTTAGCTGTGATTGTAAGTGGATGATATCTTGAGTTGGCGTTTAGTGATGTTGAGTAAGATTTTATGACGGTTTATTTTCCCAATTGACATTTTATAGTAATCCCTTCCTGACGTTTTTATTATCAGCTGATTATTCGACTTCGAGATTTCAATCAATATTTACATCACCCTGAGTTTTCTCCCCCAATCCACAGTCAACTCTGGGTCTGAGTCATGAGGGGAGAAAAACATATTTTATAACATCTCGAGAAAATAAAAAAAATCAAATTCAAGCAATAAATGCATAATCTACTTTGATTATACATATCGAATTGCGCACAATAAATTGAACATTTGCAGTGATGCAGTTGTACAAATTGTTATAAACACAGCCGATAATAATCAATCATTCTTACGGTTCATCGTTTCGCTACTTCATTACAATAAATCACGATTAAAGGAAAATTAGTACAAAAATCAACATTCATCTGTAAATTCGTGCACTCTTTACAAATAAACATCATGGATTTATTGAAAAAGGTATCATACACTTGGAGGTCGCACGACTTATCTAATTCTGCGTCGAATGATATCGATGTCTGCAATTTTTTTTATCAAGTTTCTTAATTGAGAAACCCTCCCTCGATGGACGGAGATATTTCTCTCGAATTGGCTCAGCCCAACGACTGGATTTCGCTTAAAAATTAACGAAATCATTGTAAACAATTCGATCATTAACACGGACAATGTTGGAAGCCAATCAGTCTGATGATAAAATGCCAAGAGTCTTCGTAAAGAAATTGACAAGAGACACTTGTAAATTATCATGAGTCGAAATTATTGAATACAGTAGCAATGATAACTCATCCTGTCGCATGTCGCATTATCTCATTTTTGATCGATTCGCTATTATTTCGTAGAATTATCACACTTTTTTTTCCTCATAAAGAATTTTGTCTCGATATCCTTGAGAAACTTTTCACTGTCCAGATTATTTCCTAATCAATCAGATTCGTATCTAATCCTCTGGTCCGTCTATAGCACTCCTAAATTCATGATAAGCATTGTCATGACTTCTGTAAGTACCTCTCGATTAAGAATTTGGGTCCAAGGGAAGGCCAAAATTCCATATCAGTTTCCTTTTAATCAGTCGCAATAAAAACATTTTTTCTGTTTTAATTGGCAGATAGAGTTATCTCTTTCACTATTACAATTTTAATCTCTATAACAATAATGAAAGCACGGAAATGGAAATGAACTAAATTTTGAGACAATTCAAGATTTTTCAGATGAGATGAATTATTTGCAAAATCAGTCATTCGAGTTTTTTCTTTTAATCGTTATAAAATTGTAAAAGGTCCAGTAGAAGAAGAGAAAAAGCTTGTCACGGTCATGTTTATAATCTTTGATTGGGTTGAGATTGGTGAATAGACTCATGAAGGGGATCACTTTGAATGTCAAAACGATTAGTTAAAAAATAAGAGTTTCAGAAATTTACGGAAACTTTTAAAATAAGTAAAATAGCAAATTTAATAGAATGTGTCTCCTTTTCCCCCTCAATTTTCCCATTTCAAATTCTGAGTGAATTGAAAGTCTCCATTTACTTTTCTCTGATAGACATTATAATGAATTTCAGATGTCTCGACCCAAAATTCTGGTCCAAAGCAAGGCTAGAAACCTTCACCAACTGGCCATTTAATCACAAGGTTCCCTGCAATCCCAAAGCAATGGCAGCTGCTGGCTTTTTCGCGGTCAATGGTACAGAGGAGCCAGATCTCGCTCAATGTTTTTTCTGTGGGAAGCAATTGGACGGTTGGGAAGCAACTGACGATCCTTGGCAGGAGCACAAGTCCCACCAAGTCAATTGTCCCTACATCAAACTGGACAAAACTGTAGAGGAAGAGTGGACGCTCGAGGAAACATTTTCATTGCTGCAAGATTACTACCGAAGTTTGTGTGTAGGTTTCTCAAAAATTCAATTAATTATCAATAAATTAAAGCGAATAATAAAAATAGTTCTTCTCTTGATATTTTTGATCCAAACATGAAACGGATCTTTGGCTTCAAACTCTCGGAGTTTCCGAATTCTTCCTCTATTTAATCCCCTAATTTGCTGATCTAATTATTATTTTTTTCAATTTTTCCTTCAGCATCAAAGAGTCAAGTCTTTGAAAGAAAACATTGAGCGAGAGACCCAGAAATTAGCAGCGGAAATTCCAAAACTACTACAAAAATCCAAAAAGAATAAGAAGAGCATGAAATAGTACTGTATCAGCTTATTAATTATAAGTTACTTTAATCTCTGTACAATTTTTATATTTTTTTATATCAAGTATTCGTATATATAATTAATCATCTAGAACTAACGAAGGATCACGTGACTTCGATGACCTAAAATCGAAAAAGTCCCTAAAATATGCTTTGTCGTTTCATCTTTCATTTTGATAACACAAAAAGCATCAAGAAAAGAATGTAAATTGTTGATCATCGAAAAAAAATTCCATTGTAGCTGATAGCCATCGAATAAATAATCACTTAATCATCACTTGAGGGAATTCTGCAAATTTTTTTTACCTTTATTCTACGTCATTCAATTACGGTTTGCGGTAAGTAAACCCAGATATTCAAGATTTTCCACTTGTCGATTCTCCCGGACCTGGTATTCATTTAGCAGGAAAAATGAGAGAGACGACATGAGATTTGTCATCATTAACACAAGTGGAAATTTTCGTGGATTAGTTACAGTATAATATTCATGCTGAAAACAGGCACACGGGGGTGTTGAGATTGTTTACATTAGATAACACAATTTAATCAGAACTTATCAATTCATAAAAATTAGGAGGCGGGGTGGAAATTCATATGGGAAGGAGGGAGGAGGAGGACGCATCAATTGGAGATGACTTTGTGCAACATCCATCGGCCTGTCTATATCCTTAAACCGAAGAGCACGCATTCCTTAATAGGATCAATTTCATCGGTGAAATATAAATTATGGTCTTGCGACAGTGATGTGACGCAAAAACTCTTTAATTGTCCTCAGCGGTCGCAAATGTCAATTGTTTATGTCGACGAGGAAATCATCAATATTAAGGCATAACGACGGTTACATAAATCCTCCATTTGCTGGCGGTCATTCACTTTTAATAATAAAGTTAAAGTGACTGGGGATAATCATCAGAATAGATAGATAAGTGATCATTACTATCGATTTTTGTTGATTCCCCTGAGCAATTGACAGTTGATTAATTTTTTTATTTAGGACTTTATTTTTATTTACCTTATCCTATTTAGTCATTTACTTACGTGCTCGTGTATGGCATGAGACAATTTTTAAGAACTGTCTACATACACAGAGAGGAAAATCGCTCAACATTAATAGTGAAGGAAGCAACATGAGAAGTAGATATGGTTCATATAAACAGATAAGGTAATTCAATCTCGGCTTATCCATAGTGACAAAAAAAAATCAAAAAATGCGTGGCACGTGTGGAGTGGGAGTTGGAATCAATGAAGAGGGGAAGATAAATCACAGATAACTTTTCGTAACAACAGATATTTAGTGACCGTTTCTCCTAAATCTGTAAATTTCTAAGGAATTATTGGATGGCGGAGAATTAATGGAGTAACAAAGAAACAGGGGGAGAAGTGAGCTTATGAGCTGGTTACTCTGCTCAAGGAATTTCATTTCGCAAAAATGAAATATGAATTTTTTTGTCATATAGATGATCATCATCATACCAGGATTTCCTTGCTATTTTTCCAAATCTCCTTTGTAAGTTATTAACGATCAAGTCTCCTCTTATGTGAGTGAACTGATGGACGAATAGTCCTCAAATTTATCGCCAAGTTTCGCAAATTTCCACTGTATTCCTTGTCTTCCAATTCCAACATGCAGGGCTACAATCTCCACAGTCCGACAATCCATAGGCTCTTAAGTGGCCATGTCACTTATCATTAGAGTAAAAATTTCAATTCAGTTATTTTCTAGGGTGATATTATTATTTTTTAAAACACAAATTGGTAGACACTGTATAATTTAATTATTGTGGGTATAACAATTAGTTTTTCGAAAAATAATTATTTCACCCTGCAAAATAATTCGATTGAAATTTTTGGTCTGATGCTGGTAAGTCATACGGCCCCTTAAGGACACTGTCCGATTTTGCACAAAACTGCGTCACCCACGTGATAATATAGATTTGTCTTTTTTTTTTACTTTTTGATAGAAGAATGAGAAGAAACAAAAATTGTCTTTATTTAATTTCGGAATTTGAAATATTTGTATACATCTCCTCCTGAAGAATTTCTTAACTTTATTAGCAAATCCGGAATTATCGGAATTCGGAGATGCTTGGAATTAGAGATAACGCGATCCAATCATCGGTTATCAATTAAAAAATTCAGCGACACATACAAGAAAGGAGAGGGTAAGGTGGAAATACCCATTGAGAAGAGAGATCAATCAGAGATAAGTGTGCAACAAGATATATTGTATTGTTGATATTGTGTTCTGTACTTTTATGCTTCTGTGATTGTTTTAAAAGAATAACAATAACAGAACCAAGTAGAAAATATTATAGCATCACATAACAAAACATACATTGCATGCATTCATCTCTAGTAGAATAGAATATTGCTTTTTCACAAGTTTCTACGCGCACACACAAAAATATTCGTGAAACACGAGATTTGAAAACATAATTTACCCTTGTGAAAGTATATTTTACGTTTTTTAAAAGTCCTGAATAAATGAAATTATTTTATTTTCGTGTACAGAGATATTTTTTGTGATTACCTTACGTGTAGAGCGCAGTGAGGGAAATGGAAAAGTGCTAAATTACCTGAACAATTTCATAATTTGAAACCTGGATCACGAGAATATTTTGTTTGTATGCACATAATCCTGAATGAAGTATACGAATCCTCAAATTCACCCCATTGAAATTAATAAAAATAAATAAATAAGTGGAGACGTTGAAAAAATAAAATGATACTTTCATCGACGTTATCGATGCCCGTTGTCTTGCCCGAGTGGTTTTGAGCCAGATAAGAAAATGTCTTGCTAGCATACAACAGCACGATGGTAAGGAATCAGTTCGAATACATGGGAACATCGAGACAGTGACGCTTGCGATTTAATTGCACCTGAATTTTTCTCCAGCTGATTTTAAAAGTTGAACGAGTGGATCATCGCCGGCAATTATTACAATGGATGAATGACAGTCGATAGTTGACAACAATGAATATGAAAACCAAGGACATCACACCCGAAACGATTCCCCTATTGCCAAAGAGGACAGACTATTCGGAGAAGATAACAGTTACACCAGTTTCACGTAAACGAGGTAATTCTAAGTTTCAACGTCATTTGATGCCGCTTTACAGTTAAAATTTGACATATGGCAGTCGAAGGTTTCCATTCAGATGATGTCGATGAAATATTGATATCAGATTCACTAGAATGGTTTCATGACTGGTTGCTATCGCCATGTGATAAAAATGTAATTAATCAAGTCACTGATAAACCAAATGGAAAATCATCTCATGAGATCTTGCGACTTGATATTTGTTAATGAAATTCCTTAAGCTTGATAATATTCATACTATTGGGAACAGGTTTTTCCAAGGGAAACGACAGATTATATTCTATGGAAATAATTTCTAATAATTTTCAATAATTATTGTCTTGAAGATTTTATATTAAGAATAATTCCGAACCCCTCAAACGGTCGCCTGCGACGTCATAAGAATATAAAAGGCTATATAAATTCTCTTCTATGAGGTAACAATTAAAACATATGAACATAGTATATTTCATTGAAATAAACCTAAAAATTCAACTGTTAATGAAGCATTTCAATTGTTAATCAGGATAGATAATTAATCACAACAGATTTCGCGAATTGAGGTGTACTAGTGGAATTTTTCAAGTTTATTGTTTACTGTATGTGAACTTGATTTTTTTTTTCAAAATTGTCTCATTTCATAATATTTTTCACTAGTTGCAATTCAATGCCGCTCCCCTGACAATTACTACCCAATTGTCCATGAATTTTCAATTTTTCATCTACCAGCGCGATGATCATAACTCGCAAGGATGGAACGATCGCAAAGGTGAAACAGTAGGAACAGTAGGAGCTGGAAGGACAATCTCAATGGTCAAACGATTGCGAGGATCAGTTGAGAAATAGAACGCTCAGGAATTCGGAAAAATAATTAAGCAGCTCTCCAATTTAACGTTTTTGTTTAACTTTTACGATTCTCCTTCTCCCGCAGCTTGTCCTCTGTCTCTGCGCTTGGTAATTATTAACTGATGGAACGGTTTATTTATTATGAACGATTTGTCAACTATTAATGGTGTCAGGGGATTTCGCAGAAGAAGCAAAACGGTTTATCTGTCCTTGTCTCCTAGTAGGAGGTAATATATTAGTCAATTGAAGAAAATTTCAAAATTTCAACAATCTGAAAGTGTTGCCATTCTTTACCACTTGTGTGATGCTATTGATTTAAGCAAAGGAATAAAAAATAAAATAAAGATATGGGCGGATGATTCCATCCAAAAAGCTCGTCAGCCAGCTCCCTGCTATGCAATTCTTTCTGTTTTTTTTCCTTCAGTTATACCCACTAATGAACTTCCTCCACTTTATTTCTCAACATTATTAAACATTGTTAAAAACGTGAATACATGTGATAACAAGCACGTATTTCGTTGAAATAAACACAGTAATTTCATCAGATAGTAATCCAAGTAATTTAAGTAACAACAAATTATATATGTCGGTAAATTTCCTCATTTATTTTCGCTTTAAGTTTGAATTGAGATTGCACACATTAAATTGAGACTTCCAGAACAATGATATTATCTCAAATTAAAATTTGTGTTTTTTTATGTAATTCATTGTGTATTTTTCTTTATCCATTATATCCACCAATAAAATCTTCGACTTGATTTCTCAACATTGTTAAACATTTAAGAGTTGCAATTGCCCGTAATAGCCAGCACTCATTTCGGTAAAATAAACAGCAGTCACTGTACGACGTACTAAATAATTGATCAGCTAGCACTACAAGTGAGCCGGTCACGATAAATTATGAATGTCGACAAATTCCCTCGTTTTTTGTCTCCATAAGTCCGTCGTTGCAGTTAGTTGGTAGGGGTAAAGTGATACCGGTTGGCAGGATTTTCCCCAGTTATCTTTTTAATGATACGTAGCACAGGTAATCGAAGCTGAATGAACGTCAGTTCCTTATCTCCGGGTTTGGAGGTAAGAGTAGGATATCAAAGGGGACCAGGGTCCGATACTCATCGGTTTCCTCCCATATAAAAGGAATAATAATTTCTGGTAAACCCTCAGTGCCGTTTTGAGTCTCATTCGTGACGGTCAGACGACAACTGCAAATTGAGGAAACAATAATTATTCTTTCCTCATCCCAAATAATTTGTTCAACTTCTCGTGTCCTCCTATTGAGCGCTGCTCTTGATTCTGGTCACTACTTGTCACAGTCATTCCCTGAATGATAACTATATTAAAGTGACAGTATCCGCGATTACCTAATCGTTCCGAATAAATTCATTATTAAATAAATAAGAATCAAAGAATTTGTCAACATGTTGTCGATGTGGCGCGGTTGTTGTAAGTAATTCCAAACGTTACAGATTTTTTTGTCATACAAAAACATCGGGCAACAATAAGTGGAGTATTCTGAATAATAAATAATGTCGACAGTCGATTTATTTAATGTGAAATCATTATTGGGCCATTGGGACTCCGTAGAAATGTTCTATAGAAAAATGTAATCAATTGATAACGTTTCTTCTCAATTTAATCTATTACATGTGTTGTGTCAAAACTCTGGCATTTAGGCTACAAACATTAATACTAAGCATGCATAGAATGATGAAAAATTGCCAATTGTTTCTATAAAACAGTTTCCATTGAGCATTGTTTACGAGAAAAAAAAACAAAAAAAAATGTACAGTGGACTTATAAAATTCCGATAAGTTTTCAGAATACGAGAGATAAGACTTATTTAACAATGTCAATAGCAATCAACTGTAATTTTCTCCAAAACTTATTATTTGCCCTCTGCAATGCTGCTGTGCGTATATAAAATCAAATGTAATGTACATCCACAGAAAGCCTTCAACCACTTGAATCACAATTACCACTCGTGCAATCGAACTAAAAGTAATACATAAGAAAATATTCATTATTGTTTTTCTAGGCATCCGCGTACAGCAGCGATGGGTATTCGCAATAATGGGATTCCTAGCATTGTTCAACGCATATACGATGCGCGTGTGTCTATCCATAACGATAACAGAAATGACAGCTCCAATAAATAGCTCCCACAAAATGGACGATACCTGTGAGGTGAAGCGTCCAGGAGGTGAAGAGGAGTCGACCAAAGTCAAATCGACGCATCAAATTTACGACTGGGATGAGTCGACCCAGGGCCTAATCTTGTCCTCCTTCTACTGGGGATACGTGCTGACACACCTGCCAGGTGGAATGCTATCGGAGAAATTCGGTGGAAAGTATTCGTTGGGGCTTGGTATTCTCTCAACCGCTATCTTCACCCTGTTCACACCTCTGGCAGTGGAAAAGGGCGGCTCAACAGCCCTCATTATCCTGAGAATCCTCATGGGTCTGGGTGAGGGAACAACCTTTCCGGCCCTGAATGCCATGCTCTCCCAGTGGACACCCCCGGAGGAGCGCTCCAAGATTGGCTCAATGGTCTTCGCTGGTGCCCAACTAGGAACAGTCTTCACCTCAACCCTTTCCGGCCTAATCCTCCATTACGCCGAGATGGGCTGGCCAGCGGTCTTCTACGTCTTCGGTTCTATCGGTCTCCTGTGGTTCATCATCTGGACCCTGATATGCTACAACAATCCCAGCGAGCATCCCTTCATATCCGAAGCAGAGAAGAAGTTCCTTCACGAACGCATGAGCGAACATACCCACAAGAAGCCACCACCAGCTCCATGGCGTTACATGTTCACATCATTACCAGTTTTTGCCCTGATTATGGCGCAGATTGGGCACGATTGGGGATTCTTCACAATGGTCACGGATCTACCCAAGTATATGAGCAGCGTCCTTGGATTTTCCATCAAGAGCAATGGTTATTTGTCATCCTTGCCCTACCTCTGCATGTGGTTCTGCAGCATCTTCAGCTCGTGGCTGGCTGATTGGTTGATCACAGCTGGATACATGACGAGAACTAATGTTCGAAAGTTGGGGACTACTATTGCCTCCATCGGACCCGGCCTCTTCATTGTTGGTGCGAGCTACGCTGGCTGCAATAGTTACACGGTTGTGGCCATGTTCACGATAGGAATGACATTGATGGGGACTTTCTATCCTGGAATGAAGGTGAATGCTCTTGATTTATGTCCTAATTATTCGGGAAGTCTTATGGCTGTTGTCAATGGGATTGGCGCCCTTACCGGCATAATCACGCCAATTATCGTTGGAGAACTCGCACCGGACAGCACAAATGCTCAGTGGAGACTTGTATTCTGGATTGTTTTGGGGGTTTTCATTATTACTAATGTTATCTTTCTTATTTATGCGAGTGGAGAGGTCCAGTTTTGGAATGATCCGGAGTTTTTGTTAAATCTGAAAAACGGGGAGAACGATAGTAGGAAGCAAAAGGAGAAGGAACAGTATAATCAGCATAACCAGTGTTGATTGGAATTTTATTGTTGGTTACTAGATATATTTGTAGATCTGAGGGAAGGATCATTTTTATCAGCAGCTCCAGAGCGGAAGGGGTGATATGAAATAAGGAGACCGAGAATTTGAGAATTTTTGCGATAATGAGCGAAATACTTCTCTGTTGAACTTTAGAACATAGTTGTCATTGCATTTCGTTGAAAATAGGAGAGATAGGTTGATTTCATCCGCAGTTTTGCTAACTACCTAAAGGTTGTTTAACATGGATTTCTGGATGTTGAACAAAGCTGGAAACTTAGTCAATTGAACAGTGAGATGGAGTAGTTTCGGGTGACGATATCTGAAGATTGCTTTCGTTTTTTCAATCCAAAAATCGAATTTTCATTCAAATTGCCTTATATCATTTTATTACGTCACCCATTTATTTTAGCCGCACTTCCATATTGACTGCGGAGAGTGCTATTGTACTCGAGCTCAGAGCCAAAAAATTGTACATAATTTCATAATCATTGTATTATCTTATAGTCATTTTTCTAAGCTAATATTTATTATCAAAATTATGATTAATTGTTAATGTTTGATGATTTCATCCTCAAATGTCTCAAGAGCTTTAGATATTTGTGATTAGTTGGGCAATCATTCGGATTAATTTAATTCCGATCGCGCTAATACTGATTAGGATTTTAGCGATTTATAACGGTTGATCATTCTCACGATTCGACAGGTAAATAATAACATTGAAAATTTTGCTGCGTTGTGAGAACGTATCACGGGATTAACTTGAATATCGCGATTTAGACAAGACGAAAAAGTTATGATAAGAATAGTCGAAGACGAAGCATAACAGGATCTGTTGCTATCCATGGAATTGCGTAACGTCTCGGTAGACTTGCGAAAACGCAAAAAAAATATCGTGCATTGTCATCAGTAAATTGGGTGAACTCCATCAGTTGATGGAAATAAACCTTGAGAACAAGTCGTAAAATGAATTCTGAGGACTTCTGGACTGGTGGATTCTATTTTAGATATCTTATCGTCAAAGGATTTTGTCGAGACTAATTTTACCTCTAGAATCTGACGAGGGAATTTTATCTTCGGGATTAACCTCAGGTCCGAGAGGGTTACCGCGAAAAATCACACTCCCAACCTTGAGCTACTGGTCTCAATTCAGTGGCTCTCGCTATCTGTTGTTTTTATTTTTATTTTATTTTTCTGGTCGTCATGATTGTTCCATAACTGCAGTTTTTCATTCGTACCCTTGAGGTATTAATTGATTATTTTCATTTCATTGAAATCAGTTTGTTGACAGACAGGCTTCCGGGAGTTGGATCGAATTTTTTATGAGCAAATTTCCGCGTTTCGAATACTATTGTATAAATTTTGCTCCGTTTATTCGCCTCGAGGAGTCGTTGACTTGGCGAAAATTATAAAATGTCGAGACATTCGGAATTCACTCATCATCACTTGACATACATTGATTGATGAATTTTTATCTTTTGATTGTATCATAGACAGATTAATCTTCAATTCATTTCTAATTGCGGTGGGTGAAGAAAGGGGGCATAAAAGGTGGAATGCGAGTGCGATGAATGATGATTATCTGCGCCGATCATTAACGATGAGGTTTTGGTTAATTTATCGTATATTTTATTGATTCATTCACTGAGTTTAGAAAGTATTAGATTTAAATGAAGTTACCCATTTCTCATTGTTTCGTAATGTTTAGTAATAAGGAAAATGTTTTGTAGAATATCTGTTCATTATTTTTCATTGCACTGTATCCATAATGTATATTTAAAGGTTGAATAAAGTGAGAATTTTTTTTGATTAATTTCCTGTGTTTTTATGAATTTTCCATAATGTCTTCGCGGAAAATTGGACCTGTGTGACGTGAGGAATACTACTGGTTCCTCATCTCGGGAGATTTGGAATTCCCAGGGAGTCAGACTGATTTACCACCTGCAATACGGTTTTTTTATCATGTCCTAATTCCAGACTATTTTTTTGCAGAATGCAGAGAATGGGGGAAACCATAGCAGGAAGGAATAGTATATTTCTAACCTAGGGAGATAAAATAAAGGACCCTTGCCCACGGGCAGAATTCTCAACCGAGTCGTAGGCGAGGTTGATAAGCACGTGGATAAGGATCTTTGATTTTACTTTCCTGATTAGAACCCGATATTCCGATTCGGCTTCGAAATAAAGTCACATTTGAAATGGGAAATGTCACTCAGCGCAATCGTCAATAGATGAATTCTTTCGACCGGGAAAATTTGCGCAGTATGAGTTTTATAGCAATTTCCATTGTATTTGTTCTTCTAATCAAGTAGAATTGTAAGGGGATTAGGAAGATTTATAGTTTGTTACCGACGGCGTTTAACATTCCACGATGAAATGTTTATGATCAGCGATGTCTACAGATTACTACACTACGACCAGACGTAATCTATTATCTCCTATCATTCGACATTGTCATCGTAACGGGCAAATGATGAACATTAAAGAAATAATAATAATACAAATAATGAATAAAACATAGTTGATGAAAAAAGTAATAGCAGGGTATAAATAATAAATGAGACAGATACATCAGAAGTCATGCCAAATGAATCAATTGCGTTGTATTTGTCTGTATTATACAGAAGTATCGCTCTTGAGATAAGCTTGATTAACTTCCCCCGTTTGTGTTTGATTGACCATCACAGCAGTCAGATTGTGAGGACAGACGGACAGCTCAAAGAGCACATCTCCTCCTACCACCCAGTGAGCTCTATTTGGATCATCTGCTGTGGAATTTGTACAGGAAAGGTAAAAATCAATTACTTTATTTTTTAATAGCGAGAGGAGATTCTGCTGTTGCAACAATTGTCATCTATTTTTATTTAGTTAAGGATATTACTCTTTCAGACAAATTGTAATTCGCGTTTCATAGCCGTCAAATGGGTTAGTCGTACACACGTGAATAATGCACATAGAAGAATATTCTTGGGAAACACGAGATTTGAAAACATAATTTACACTTTTGAAATGGTAATTTACGTTTTTTTAAAAGAATTATAACTGACGAGATTAATCACCTCATTTACGAGATAAAATTACGTGATTAATCTCGTAATTTTATAATGTCGGATTAGTTTAAATATCAACTTCCAATGGATATAGATAAGAATGTACAGAATTCTTTTTATTTGATGTGCATTCTTTAAAAAAGTAATAAAATGGTGGAAATATTTGACAGACAACATCAATTGATTTTTATTCAGCTTGATTTTTTTTTTCAAGGAAACAAGAAAAAATAAATCATGAATAATAGAGGGAATGTAGATAATCGAATCTTAATGGCTTGATTATTTTAATGAGAGGGGAGTTGAACTGACGATTATATCACTGGTTAGAGTAATTAATGCTGTAAGAATCACTCGTGAGGTGCTTGAACTATTCGAGAAAACGATGGTACGTATTCATACATGTGACAGTAGTTGAAATAATTACAATAATTACGTCAGTCAATGTCAGAGTATCCTCATGCGTATGCTCAGAGTTGCAACAGAGATCAAAGTAAATATGAAGTACTTTTCAAATATATCTACAGCCAGCAACAGTATCCTCCGGACTACACTACAGATTTCGATGTTTTCAACCAAATTTTTCTAATTAAATTGTGTGAAAAAAATTGACAATGAAAATTCTCACCAACTCCTTAGCGTCGAAATTATATTTTGAAAAATTATTAGTATTTTCTTTGTCATATTGCTTGTTATAATCAAATTACTGAATGTGCCTAAAAGGCAACTTGACTGGATTATAGCCACAGGTTCATGCCCCAAGATACCGTATTTGCCTAATAGAAGGGTCTCAGAATATCTCAACAAGGTAACAGTCTTCGTTCGCAAGCGACACATAACATATTTTCTGGTCTTTTATGCAATTATCGTTCGAAATGAAGGAAACAGTAAATTTATTATTCTTATTATCCTTTTCCTTCCTCTCATTTTTGCCATTTGGTGGACTATTAGATGCTGAAGCGTGAATTATGAATCTCAAATGCCGGTTTGTCAGATGGGAAGAGCAGCGGACTGAAGGAAGGGTGTAATCGGAAGG
>JAPYZM010001106.1:0-33202 GCA_030522845.1 Psyttalia concolor
TGTGATTATGATTTCTCAAACCTTGTCAATTGTGATGGATTTAATCAATAGTTTTCTAGTTCCAAATTGCAAAATATCAATTGCAAAATATACAAACTCGTTATTATGCCTTCCGATTATTCCTTTCTTACGCAAAATAAACCGTTAGGTTTAAATGCTTGCAATAAAAATTAAATCAATTGCTTTTTATTGTGTGGACTCAATGCTAGATATCATGGTCTTGACGACAATCCTTGAGTCATGAGTTTTTCGGTAAAGACTCATTACTTAAAGTAAATATGCCCCTGTCAAAATACTTTTCTTTTCTAAGTGTGTCGATTCATATTAACTGTTAATTATTACAGATTAAACTCTTAAAAATTGGTCACCGCGTAAAGCTCTTTAACTAATTTGACTGGGAAATATTTGCTTTCAACTCACACAGAACCTCTCTGTTAACAGTATATTTATGTGCGTATAATTTTTAAAACCCGTTTAGTGCATGAGGAATGGGAGAAGAAGTTTCGTGTAACACTGGCAGAAGGGATCCCTCAATTCGATGATAAACGCGCGTAATGCAAGTGAAGGACATATGTTGATGATTCCAGACTTTGCTCGCAGTCTATGTTACAATGAACTAGAATGAGAATGCAAAGGGAAACAAGAACGGTCGTTACCACTCACAAAATTAAAAAATAAGCAGAAACCGATTGAACTGGTTTTGTGCTCAGATCCTCTTGCAATATCAATCCTGTTTTACAGGAACTGTAACCATGATACGATAAAAATTTAATCGAAAATTTGAGCCTGGTTCAATCGTGGTTTAGTCAGAGTTCAGTCAGAATTTAATAAGTTTTCTGTTTATTCGCAATTCTAATTGGGAATTCTAATTCTATTTGCTTTTCATAGGCATTAACTGACCTCGAAGGAGCATTAATTAAAACATAGCGTGTTGGAAGTGATAGAAACTGACGCAAACCAAAATTTTAAAAAGAAATTTTTTTTCTAATTAATCAATATTAATTTCGTTAGCCAATGATTTCCTGCAATAGGACTCCCAAATGTCCCAAAAAACAGTAAACTGACTAGACAGTAGGTTAAATTTACCGGTTGTTAAGAAAATGTAGAAATCTAAATTTGAAAGAATCCAAAACTTTTATTCGGAAAAAAAATTTCAACCCTTTAAATCATGAGAAAACCTAGTATTGAAGCCATTTTCAGAATCGTTTCCTGAGTGAATCGAAAAAGGCATGGTTGATTGAGTTTTTCTCAGTCTGCCGAGTAAATTGAAAAAATATGGACGCGAATGAAGAATTAATTGTTCCTAATATCTAATTGGGTAATGTTTTCTCCTAAATTTTTAGTTCACGTTGATAAATCCTGCATATACAAGCCACGAAATAGCTCTTCAACTAAAAAATTCAGAAGCTACTGCAGTAATAACATTTCAAAAGAATTATCCAATAGTCGGGAAGAGCATCGAAGGGTTGAATTCAATTCATCTACCAACAATAGTAGTTCCAGATGGAATAGAATCAGTACCATCTGGTGCAATCAACTTCAGGGATTTGGTAAATGATGGAATTGAGGAGTTTGAAAGATCTGGGGAGAAAACTGGAATTGATGATAAAAATGATACTGCGCTGATGCCTTATTCGAGTGGAACTACTGGACTACCTAAAGGCGTGGAACTGACTCACAGGTGCGATGAAAGTCAATTAGTTTATTAGTGGTATCCGACTGCTTTAAGAATCCAAAAATGTCTTCGTAGGTTTTTTCTTCTGAATGGAGACATGATTACTGTAATTCATAATTGATTGGCTCAAACTATATTTCCGACTGTTGTGCACAAAATAGTATATTTCGAAACAAGCGAAAAAAAATGGTTTTTGGCGAGCGGGAGGTTTATATGACGAGCCGAGGGCGAGGGATACAATTCCTCGCCCTCGAGTCAAATAATACTTTTTTCACGAGTTGCGAACATAATTTTTCATCTCAATGTGTCGACGACGTACTTTTCCGACACGGCGTGGTGAAAAAATCATTTACCAAAATTCGAAACTCGATATTATAAAATAACCGGAAAAAGTTGCACGTTTGCAATTGTGGCAAAATGATGGTACAATAGCGAACGTGAGTACGTGAATTATGAGTATTATCAGATAGATAGAGTTTACGTATGAGGTACAAAGAGCATTGTCCACCTATACGGATCAAATGGAAACGAAGTAAATATAAGTTGAAGTGAATAAAAAATTATGAAAGACTGACAAACAATTAATTCGTTAATTTTCTATTTCTCACCATTAAATTAAATCATATTTTCAGGAACATCGTCGCCAATATAACCCAAATGAAACACTCAGACTATAGTTTTGCTGAATCAGCTGTGGGTGACCATCAAGAGATTGTACCACTATTTTTACCTTTATATCATCTATACGGGTTAGGTGTTTGTCTTTTACCTTACCTCAGGTAAGTCCAAAATAAGTTATGGCAACATTTTCAATTTTCATATTTACAATACATCAGAATTTTTCATCCCAATTCATTTCGGGAACATTGCCATCCAATATTACAATATAAAGTAGCAGTGTAACTACTGCTGGATTGGAGTTAAGCACTTTCAACAAAAATAAAAAAAAAGGCTATGGCAAAAAGGCAAGTCGATGAATTGCAGGTATGAAGTTCATTCTTCAATGGCATTAACAATAATTGAACGGTTAAGTTTCATAAAAGATATTAATCTCTTTAGTAGCCGTATAATCACCACTTAATGTCTTTCTTCTCTTTAGCTTAGGTGCGAAAATCATCTGCATGCCTCACTTTACATCAAGTAGTTTACTGGAGGTTCTCCAGAAGCACCGAACTACACTACTATACGTTGCCCCTCCAGTAGTTCAACTAATCGCCAATGACGAAAGATTCGCCGGAAAACATCTTGATGGCATCAAATGCGTTACGAGTGCAGCAGCCCCAATAGGAATGGAATTGATCACCAAATTTCGTTCTAAAATAGGAACGAATGTTCATTTCACCCAGATCTATGGGCTGACTGAAACATCGCCAGTATTGACACGCTCAAAATATGCAGAGTGGAATTCCGCGGGTTTGATTACTGTAAATACTCAAGTACGCATTGTTGGAACAGAGGCTGATAAGTTGGGCCAAAATATGGGAGTTAATGAAACCGGAGAAATTGTGGCAAAAGGTCCACAAATAATGAAAGGATATTACAAGCATACGAAAGCTACCGAGGACTGTATGGATGGGAGGTGGTTTAAGACAGGTGATTTGGGACACATAGATGGTAAAGGTAGGCACTGAATTATTCGAAATGGAATTCATGAATGCAATTATTTCACAGTTTAATGAAAAATTAATTTAGGTCAACTGTTCATTACCGGACGTCTGAAAGAACTCATCAAAGTCAAAGGATTCCAAGTTGCTCCAGCAGAACTAGAGGACTTCATTCATGGTCATGAAAAGATCGCCGATGTGGCGGTAATTGGGGTACCTGATGAAAAATTCGGAGAAGTACCAAAGGCATTTGTCGTGCCAAAGGCAAATGTTAAAATCTCAGAGGAAGAAATAAAACAATACGTTGCTGAGAGATTCTCCAAACATAAACATATTGATCAAGTTCAGTTCATCGATGTTATACCAAAAAGTGCGGCTGGTAAAATTCTTCGGAGAGAACTCCAAAAATTATGATTCGCAGTTTAGTTTAATTTTGTTCTGATGTACTCAGCGAATTTATAATTAATCATTTTATGTATTACAGAGAAAATAAAACGGATGAGGTAATACAATTTCATGTTGTATTACCTCTTATTGCCGGCTCTGGTTTATTTATTTATATATACACTGGATTCTTACGATTGTTTATTTCATCTGTAAATGATGCTTAGAACGCGGCTTTGGACATTACAAATCTACTGCAAAAGTTTGTTCGGGCCGCCCGACAAAAATAGATACATTGTCAGCACAACATAATACAATACTTATATAGGAATCAATGAATTTCTGTAAAGTTAGAGAGATGCGCATTACGAGTAATTATCGTGTCTATATATAAAGTAGAATGTTCAGTTATCGAATTGGAAAAACACGGAGGTGAGAATATTTATTACTTTCTATTAGTTGTTGAGGGTAGACAAAATTCCTAATAGTTCTGTTTTACGGCAGTCTTCCTTTCTTTCCCTTTTTCTCTCAACACCAAACTGTCCCAAACACATGTCGGCCTCAAATAATTTCAAGGGGTTTTCCCCGAACGTGGAAGGGTCAGTCATAAATATGACAAGAGGGAAAGGTCGCAGGGAAAAAGGAGTGTTTTTAGGTTTCGCATGAGATAATCTTTTTCAAAACATCGAGGTGTGAAGACCTCGGAATAAAATCAATCTATAAGTACAAATACAGTGTTCAAGTTATTTTACTTTAACGTCTGGGTCATTCCCCCAATCCAATATTAGTACGCTCCGCTTAATTCAAAAGTCTGTTTTAAACTATAATATAGGTTACTTCTACACTATGTTTTATCATTTCTTGTGCATCATATTTGTATCCGTTATTCAAATGGTAATCTCTGAGAGGTCAAATTCATTAGTGATTCTTAGAGGGTCAGAAGAGGAGGCCAAATATTAAAGTACGAGGGTCAAACATCAGAACAGTTCGACATTGTAAGACTCATAAGTAGCATCGGTCCTGAAGAGGCTACGTACGCTAATTTGAAGAAAAATAATGATTTCGACATATTGAGATGAAAAACTTTATTCATGATATAAACCTCTCCCACTGGGTAAAAACCTTTTTTTTTTTCATTTGTTACGAAATATACTATTAAATTGTAAGCAAACGTAATTTCCGACCTTCACGCACGATTTCTGCAGATTGGAAATTTTATCTGTTGATGATTTAATTATTATAACCCGCGCAATTAGCTATGCCGATTTGAAGGTGCCAAATGATTACAGGAGGCCCGGGCCTTGAGCATATTTTACTTTACATTCTTTCTGTTTTTCTAGCCTTTTTATTCTGTAATATGATTATATTCAAACATCTAATTTGTAACACAAAATTATTGGTAATCATCAATAGAATGTTGGATTATTGAGAATAATATGTAACCGGCAAATTGGGAATGGGAGAATCCCAGAACGTAAATGCCACTCATTGAAATTTAGAGACTCCTAAATTAATGCAGTACAAAGTTTCCAATACTACAGAAGAGCACCTGTGACATGGAGGAGAGTCTAGAGGTCCGCATCTTTATGAGCCCCGTACGGAAAATACATATCAGTAGGATATGACAAGCACGAAAACAGCGGTTGTATATAAACGACTGGCAACTGGTAACCCTGACTTTAATAGCATTGACGGTAAGCCACTACCACTGTCACATCGGTATATTTTTTAACATACTCAAACTTGTGATAACGCGATACAATGGTTATGTAGAAAATTCAAGTTGTCGGTCGTAAAATATTTTTTATTTAACATATTTTACGATAAATTTACTTCTCTTTGTGATGAAAAATAGCTTACTCATAGGGAAGTTTATTTTTATGTTGAATAAGATATTTTTGCATGTAAGCAAGATAAAAAATATTAAAGTGTCGCGCTATAAAATAGTACTTTAATATCAATTATAACGATATGCCATTGGGACAGTGGCTAACGGGCACTTCAACATCGAAGTCCTCCCACAGAGGCTGTCTCTCAGTTGTATCACGTGATTTGCCAAGTTCACCATAATGTGATACATTCCCTTATGGCTTTATCTGTAAATCGCAGCTCCCGGCTAAGTGCAGTCCGTCGTACTCTCCGGCCTCATAGTACTGCAGTCTCATTTACTCTTTGCTTGAGTCAACGGGTCACAATGACCGGAACAATGCAACGGATTTTAACATTTCGTAAAGTTCAAGTGTCCGGGAACAGAAAATTGATTATCCGTCAATTTTTAAGTGCCGTTAATCGAAATTTATGCGAATTACAATTTAAAAATAACTTCAGCAGTTCTCAACCAATTTTTATGAGCGGACCAATTTCGGGCGCAGTTCGGCCAATTGTCGATCGGGACAATGTATTTAGGAGTCCTTTCGATGACGTAGTAATTCCATCCGGTTATGTGCATCAGATGATTTGGCAAGACGTTGACAAGTGGTGGAATAAAACTGCACTCGTACGTATACTCGAAATAAACTAAGAGAAAACAATTTTAAGAAGAATCCAATTTCGGGTGGTAATATTGTTCTCGCTCGGTACAATGTAATATTATTGGCTCGAATGCTGGGGAGATTGACGCTAAAGAGAAGATTTATGCCAAAAGAATCAATAATCACCCGAAGGACTCATTCAAGTTCATTGCAATGCAAGCCGGGATCGAAGAGTATAATCTTTTCGGCGAGTTATGAATTTTGCATTTTCATTTCTTATAAAAAAAACGATGTTATCTTCTTTGATAACTGCGTCTGGTTGATATCTAAAATTGCTTTGCAAACGAAGTCAAGGCTATTTTTTGTATTTTTTCGCCACAGTCTTTTATTCATTAAAATAGACATTAAACTTTTCAAAATTAATTTATAAGTTTTTCAAAAGCCGCTCTCCTAATTTGTTTGCAAATTCCCCCTGATTATTTTTCTCACTTGGTAGTTGCAGCGAGTCAGTGGGCAGTAGTCGAGAATATTCAATAATCTCATCTCAATAATATCTTAGAAATTGACGTCGGAAATGCATTAAAGTAAACATTCCTATATCAGAATCCACACATAGTAAATATTTCCCAAATTTACTAAGTACTCCACGGACGCGGATACGGTGATAGTTACTACGGAATATTGACATTGTTATGATAGGACATAGTAAGCTTCTGAAGGGGAATGGGGACAATGAACGTCGCAAATTATTATTGTTACACGGCTCTCTATGGCAACATAGTGTAGGAAAATTGTTCAGTAACAATTACGGATTTCACAATTAATTTTAAATTTACGCAATTGAAGGCGAAAATTTCAGTGACCGTATCGTAATTTTTCAAGTTGTCCAGGTAAAACTTACAGAACTGTGGACAATTTCTGTAATTTTATTTAAAATTATGTTTTCACTGACAGTTCCCTGAAGTCTTCTACTACCACATTTCACAACTAGAATTATGGAAAAGATACGTAATTGCTATTGAATATTTCCCTCCATAAATATTTCTGCACTTTATTTTTTTCTGTTTTAAAATAGTAAATATTGTAGCAAGGGGGAAAAAATGGTTTTTGGCGAGTGGGAGGTATAAATCACGAGCCGAAGGCGAGCGATATAATCCAACGAGTCAAAAACCACTTTTTTCACGAGTTACGAACATAATTTTTCATAGCAATTTCTAAATTTGTGTTTAGCTATTTAATCAGCATCTTAAATGGGAATACAAGCCTATAAAAGTCTTACGAAACAATAAAAAAAAAACAAAATTTACTAATGGCGTATGTAGAATCATCAGTGTGGCTATAAAAGATTCCCTCTCTCCTGAGGCGAGGTTACAAAAGTCAACTAGACATTTCAAGGAAACCTAATATTATTTCAGTACAGAAAATGATATATTACGAGTGACCTCCATTTTACTCCCTCCAAACATCCGAACGATCACGCAAACGGATTTTATGAAAGTCAAGGGTTCGAAGTAGTGGAAATGAATGGCTGGTTATGGAAAGAGTGACAGTTATCTGGGTTTTCGTATTATTGAAGCTGTACAATCCTCCTGTTAAAAGTTTACTAAAATGTTTGCCTCATAGCTTCTAAAAAATGTAACGAGCAAAAGGGTCTCGAAGTTTTCGTGTATCGGTTCCTTAAGGACGCGTATCACCATTCAATAAATCTATAGCCCGTCGTATCGATAATATTGAGAATATCGGTATCAGTTTTGTCCAGATTACTTTTGAGTGTTATGATTGTATAGAAGCATTTTTAAAAAAAGGGTTTTTCAGTTATTATTCCAAAGTACCCCCTTAATTTTTATTTTGGCCGATCAGGGCATGATGTTCTGGGTGAGGAAATACATTTCCTCCGAATGAAGGGAGGAAAATCCACTGGATTTGCGGAGAATAATTTACAAGCTCGAACGAAATAACAAATTTGCAATTTGTCAGGCAACTCCAGATACTGCCCTATTGGTCGAAATCTGAATTGAGGGAACTGTTGAGATACTATCTCATTTTTCCTCCGAATACAATGACCCCACTGGTCGAAATCCTGAGAGAGAAAATAGTTAGTCATATTATGGTTTACATTGTTCATTTCAAGTGATGCGCCGGTAGCTCAGAAAACCTTACCATTTGACCTTATTTGCAAGATGAGACTCAGATTATTAGCACACTATTCGTCGATCATGATTGAAAACATTACGTAATGTGCCGTCACTCGTTAAGATAAAATGATTCTTTTGTACGATTTGCTCATCTATGCTGGTTTACCGCATGAACTTCGCAAATTGGAATTCATAGCATAGATCTATGTGTAACTATGTAATTTTTCAATAAATTTTTCTTGTAATCTAATAGCGTCGATCATATTCTGATTCGCATCTAATCTGCACCCAAATCCTATCCACCAATATCATGCAATATCAAAAAATCGAAAAAAAACAGATGTCGGAATGGGATAATTGTCTGCTCTGGTGGGGCCAATGTTTTACAATCATTGGGGATATGCAGCAGATATATTACATAATGCTGAATAAATATTCATCTTTCGTCACGCTGTGTCGGAAAAGTTACGTAAAAGTTGAAAGTTTTTAAAAGTTACTATTTTTCTACTCGACGTAGCCGGAAAGTGGCAGGTACGTTTCGCGTAGCGATCCGAAAGTTGACGCTTTACGGTCGGAGGACAAAAAATTTTCTGCACACATGGAACGAAAGTGAGCATGCTAATCTCTCTTCGCTCGGTTAGAAACGCTTTCTTCCGTCCATTTTGGCAGGAAAATCGTATTCAACCCTCGGGAGAATAATCAGACAAGCATTCCCCATGTGATTACCGACGTCGCATTCGGCTGGGGTGGTAATTTGCCATATGAGGACGACTTGTCTACTTTTCCTCCCTAGGTGAAAAATATACTATTTGTTTCGAGAAATATAAAAAAAATCGGTGAAAGTAGAGGAAAAATGAAGAGAGATGAGCAAGAATAATATTGTCCATCTCACCTTTCCAACTCATCGTTAATTAACTTTTTCTTTGAGACCGATTAATGTTTACTTCATTCAATTTCAACGAGAAATAATGATAATGATGAGCCTTTTAGGTGTGTGCAGCTTCTGGAAGATCGTATTCATATGGAATGTTAAGAAGATTAACTGGGAGATTTGCAACTTCTCTACGACGAAATAACTTGAAACCTGGGGATACTTTGGCAGTAGTTCTTCCGAATATTCCGGAGTATGGTTTAGTTACCTTGGGAGCCAGTGAAGCTGGAGTGAAGGTAATATTGAGCGGTTTTCTTCCTTATTCTGAGTTTCCTCAACGTTCTTCTTTTGCACATCTGCTCATGAATTATACAGTAAAAATTAGACTCGATTAATGATTTCGTGAATTCTCAGGTGACATTGGTCAATCCTTCATATACGGCTCATGAAATGGGGGTACAAATTGAGAATGCAGAAGCTGCTGCAGTCATTACAACCCAGGAAATATACCCAAAGATTGCGGAGGCTGTGAAAAATCATAAGTGTATTCGTCTACCAACAATAGTTGTGCCAAGTGGGAGCGAGCCAGTGCCTGCGGGTGCAATAAATTTGAGGGATTTAGTAGCTGATGGAATTGAGGAATTTGAAAAAACGGGCCAGCGAACTGGAACTGATGATAAAAATGATACATTCATTTTGCCGTATTCAAGTGGAACTACCGGCCTTCCAAAAGGCGTTAAACTCACTCACAGGTCCGTATAAAACTGGTTGATCTTTCTGGCCGATCTTCATAGGCGAGTAGCGGAAGATGCATTGCATCAATTTTTGTACTCGAAATATTTTTTCAGAAATTTGGTCGCTAATATGACACAAGCCGCACACCCTGCCTATCACTGCGATGAACCAGCGATTGGAGAACATCAAGAGATTATACCTGCGTTTCTACCTTTCTTCCATATTTATGGGTTCCTCGCTTGTCTTCAAATCTGTCTTAAGTAAGCAATCTAGTTCTAATCAGTCTAAGTAAGATTCTCAGTTTCATTTTAGTACATTTTGACACTAGGCCGTGAAGAACTTTGCTGGCGAATATGAGGTACAGGAGGAGCCGAAGGCCAGTCCTGTCCTCATACACGGAGAAAAATATTCAAGAAAAATTACGGAACAAGTCACGTAAGGTGCAAGCCAAAATCCTTTCCAGGAATTTTTGTACGAATTAAGGAGAATAAATCTGTCGCCTAACGGAAAACATACGAAAAAGTTGCATAATTTTTTGGAAATTAAACTCCAACAGTAAAATCTACGATAAATTTCAATACTTATTATGGCTCAAAAAATAAAAATTACGGAACGCTCCGTAATTTCTACGGAGCGTTCCGTAATTTTTCTTGAATTTTTTTCTCCGTGTATGAGGCAGGAAAGTTCTTTTCGGCCGAGTGACACACAATATTTTTTGTCGTACTGCTTCTAGGGCTTTCTCGTACGGGAATTGGTATTACATACTTCCCAAACTCGAAAACCCTAAAATCACTACGCAAAATATGATGCCGGATGGGCGTTATGGAGTTTTTTGCTCGCGTGGTTAGCCACCTCGCCTTCCGCTCGGTTTGCCAAACACCACGGGAGCAAAAAACCCCATAACGCCCATCCGGCAATATACTAGTTCGTAACACGTGAAAAAAGTAGTTTTTGACTCGTGGGATTATATCACGAGCCGAAACCTCCCACTCGCCAAAAATTGTCTTTTTTCACTTGTTACGAAATATACTATTTTTATTCAGTCGGTGGGCAGGATTTTATGACCACGCAGTGGTCATAAAGCCTCACTCACGGACTGAGTGACAATGGTATATTTCGTAACAAGTGAAAAAAAAAACACTTTTTTCACGAGTTATGAACATAATTTTTCATCGCAATGTGTCGAAAAAATAATTATATTGCATATAATTATATTATATTATATTTTTACATCAAAGACGGGAAATTTATAGAGCGTTCCACATTCTTGTGACGTCAGAGGATATTGTTGGATGGGATTTGGAATAGGTAGGATAGGATCCAGGATTATTTTCAATATCAAATTTAGAAGACATTTAGAAGAAATTTTTTTACTGAAAAAAGGGATAGTCCAGACCGGGATTTGAACCCGGGACCTTCCGATTATACATCGGGTGCTCTCCTTTTTTTTTAACCATATTTTTATTTCCTTTTTACATTTGGCATTTACAGATATATACAATATTTACATAAAAAAAACAGGTACGTAAAAAAAATGTGTGTTATATTTTTATGATTAAACAAATGGCCGTTTATTGGCTCTCGAGTTTAAAAAGGTTGTAAGAAATTGTATCTTTAAGGATTATTTGTTCTGTATTGTTGTTAGGTGGGCAAAATTTGATGCCTGAAATATTTGAGGATTTTGCGCTACAAAAAAGTTTATAATATTTGAGGAGTGAGAGAGAGGGAATATAGAGGAGGAGGGGAAAAAAGCGGAAGGACCCAATTCCCCCCCCCCCTCTCCCACATTAACTTATTGTAGAAAATATATATATATACGCATATATATACTACACATATTACTAAACACAAAAACGAATAATTAAGCGCTTGTGATTTTTTCTACATCGGGTGCTTTCCCAACTGAGCTACCTGGCTCCTAGCCACTTCTTCATTTCAAATTTCTTGTATATATTGAGCTCCGCCGTCCTCCTATCGGCAATCATTTTTACATCAAAGACGGGAAATTTATTGGATGGGATTTTGCTGCTTTCGAATAAAAACTATATAATCGTTCATTTTATGACATTATGACTAGTAATTTGGTAGACTTGTCTGATAAATATAACAATTGTCATCTTTTGCAAAAATCATTTTTAGAAAATTAAGTAAAAAAACGACTCAAGGTGGCAGATGCCGGGACAGTGGCACTAACGGGGACATTGATGGTAGGCTCGAGTGTTACAGAGTTCATTCTACAGTAGGCGCTCGTGTTTAGCGATGGGTCGGCAAAGCGGCATTACAGACTATTTCGCTCAAGGCCTAGGTGTAAAAATTTTTCACCCCCAAATTCTCGCGACTGATTACGCATAAAATAATTCTCAAATCGTCAGAGTGACGTTTCGGTTTATAACACCCACTGCGTTACTATTGGATAGTATAATTGGGATCAAAACTCTTTCCCCCTTCTTCTGGTAGATATTTCCACTAGTATTCCCTGATTGTCCTCTCTGGTACTCCAATGTATGCCTGGTCTATACTGCTGGGTTCTGGGGCCGTCAAGCACCCCAAGTGTCCAGCTAGCTCTGCTAGCCCTCAGGGAGGGTTCACTCACGTTGGGGATGCGATATGTTTAACTGATGTGACACTCGCGGTTTGTATAATAGAAGATATTTAATGAATAACTTGCAATTGTTACACGTTGGTGGGTGATGGGGTGGATCAACACGTGATTGAATTGTTCGCAATTTGGGACTTTGAATTGAGTGTGGCTGAATGCCTGAGGTCGGAGGTCTGCTCGGTTCTAGTCCTGAACGTATTCTGACTCTTGAAGAGTCTCTAAAACTCGTCAAAGCCCCAATTCGCTAATCTAAGCGGCCCCACGGTTTTGCTTCACTAACATTGTCTATTGTCATCATTGACGGAGACTTACACATTCAAACAGTCCATCGGATATCTAGAGGACACCGTGTGGCTGCTGACCAAGGTATCGGATGGCATTGTATGTCTGCTGAGCAGGGTATTCAACAATACCGAGGGACTGCTGATCAATGTCCAAACAATACCCTGCTGGGACTGATGACCAATGTCTGGATGACCGGAAAGGAGGAACACAGCTCTAACTCACGTCATCCAACATTGTTCAGATTATTATTTGAATATTTATTTATAATCGACGTATTGGTCGATTCCAATATGTCACATCAGCAAACCTAATTTCCGACCTAGAGAAGTCATGCCCGGATGTAGGAAATTATGTCTGCTTACGATTTAATAACTATTACACCTGGCCCTTAACACTCCTCCTTTAACAATAATTTGTTTTCGTTATGACTTTTGCGAATTATGCTATTCCAAAATCACTGTAATGTTCTAGACGCTTCAATTCATATAGTAAAATGTTCGAGAATTTTCCCAGTCTGCCACTCAATGATAATTTGAGAATTTTTATTTGAAAAAAAAAAAAATAATAAAACGGCGTGTTTCAAGTGCGATTGTCAAGGATCCATGCGGAGGATCCATTATTACCAATGGAATTGGTAAAAATCATATAAAGAAACAATTAGCACATAAAATAATGACCGAATGTTTTCTGTTTTATACGCCTCAACCCCTGCTAATTTTGTGTTTTCAGAGTGGGTGCCAAAATCATTTGCATGCCCCAATTTACATCAAATAGTTTATTAAACGTCCTTGAGAAGGACAGAGCGACCATATTATATGTAGCGCCTCCAGTGATTCAGCTGATGACAAATGATGAGAGATTTAATAAAAAACACATGGAAAGCATAAAAAATGTTATGAGTGGTGCAGCTCCCGTTGGTACTGAACTAATTACCAAATTTCACTCGAAAATGGGAGTCAGTTTTAACCAGGCTTACGGATTGACTGAAACCTCACCAATGATATCACGATCGATGAATTCGAGTTGGGACTCTGTGGGGTTGATAGCTGTAAATACCCAAGTCCGGATCGTTGGCAGAGCTAACGATAAGTTTGGAAAAAATTTGGGGCCTAACGAGATTGGGGAAATTCTTGTCAAAGGACCACAAGTAATGGCTGGATACTACAAGAATGCCAAGGCTACCGAGGATTGTATGGATGGAGAATGGTTCAAGACAGGAGACTTAGGACAGGTTGACGACAAAGGTATAGACTACAATGGAAAAATACTAATTAACGGAGTGGAAAAAATAGTTTTATAGACTTGCCGTGTTAGGAAAAAAAAGGAAGGACCAAGTTAGTGAAATTTCAGGTTTTATTGGAAAATTGGGTGAAGCTCTAAAATATCCAGCCGTGTAAAGATAAGAAATCATCAGTACACCAAAATTTACAATAGAAAATGAATATTCATTGCCGTATAGCACATAATTTTTAGTCAAATATGAATTTCCATTACTTTTCTCCCCTGAAATCATTGTTATTAATTTTTATAGGCCAATGAATCTGAAATTTCTAATTTTCATTAATTTTTTGGTAGAATCGTGAATTTTTACTGATCGAATTCCTTGGAATTCCACCGAAACTTAAATGCAATAAAATTACAGACCCAAAAATTTTGGGTCATAACTCACTTATTTTCAAATAATTTTTTTTTAATATTACTGCTGCAGGACAACTATACGTTACTGGACGTGTGAAGGAGCTTATCAAAGTCAAGGGCTTTCAAGTGGCGCCAGCAGAATTGGAGGACCTTATTTTTGGCCATGAAAAGGTCGCGGATGTTGCAGTAATTGGAATACCCCACGAGAAGTTAGGAGAGGTACCAAAAGCATTCGTTGTCCCACAACCAAATACGAAAATCACCGAAGAGGAAATTAAAAACTACGTTGCAGAGCGGCTTTCCAAACATAAACATATCGATCAAGTTGAGTTCATCGATAAAATACCTAAAAGTGCGGCAGGAAAGATTCTCAGAAGAGAACTTCAAAAGCTGTGATAGATGATTTATATATTTTTATCATGGCTGGCATAATTGTGCCGAGGGGCTTATTGTGGTCTAGTGTGTCAAGCAATTGCACTGCGCAATCAATTACATTGAGTGTGATGGGACAGCGCCAACACAGTTACATGAAGGAATTTAATTGCTCACAATTAACTCCATTTCCGTTGAGGGAAATCATCCCGATAATCGAATATCGACTTTTTCTCAAATGCGGCAATTCCGAGCTCTCTGGCCGCACTTTCAGGCATTCCCAATTAGGTGTGAGTGTACATATATATATATATATATATATATAACTCAAAATCTATATATTTCTTGTAAAAATCTGTTATTGAGAATTGCTCAATGTTAGAATTGATAATTCATTATGTGCTGATTTATTTTGGTTTGTCATCGATCGAGCGATTCTATACGATTTTTGTATTTGTTTTTATTTTATTAGATTTGCCATTACTTGCCATACAATAGCACTCTGTGACGGGATGAAAAAAGAGAAAAGTTTCTTGAAAATAGAAGTGTTTGATTTGGATGTCCATTTCAAATATTCATATAAATAAAATAAAATGTATCGATATAAATATTATCCAATTCAGGCATGAAGCAGGCTTGGGTCATTCCCGATCCAAGCCTGTAAGAGTTAAACGACAGAAGAGACGCACCTCGTCATTGTCTGAACCAAAATTGAGCAGGCCCAAGTCCGAACTAGTGTGTAATTTTGGTCGCGTTTTTGTTGGAATTTGTTTTACCAGGTTCAATAATTGTAAAGTCGTTGAGGAAAACTTATCAAAGCTTTTAATACCTTTCGACAATAGACCTGAATTTTTTCAGAATCCCCGCCTGAGCCGTCTAGCAGATATTGCAAAATGGAAATTAACTTTGCAGGGATTTTTTCAATGACGAGTAATGTAGATTAATGATGAAAGTACAACGCTAGGTGAAATATACAGTCATCGGTTCAGGTTGGCTCAAATTCGATCCAAAGGGTAATTTTCCCTTGTAATAATTTATTATTATTACTAATAAAAATGGATGTATATACACACTCACGCTCGTGAATGAAGAATCTGATGCAGACTGTGACTCTGCAAGATGATGAGCTCAAATATTTTTTGGTGTCTGTACATAAAAAAAAAATTTTTTTGATCCTTTGACTTAAAATCTATGAATATCACACAGAAAATAACAAATTTAACGATTACAAACTTTTCATTTGCAAGCAACGCAGCTTGAAGAAAATCAAATTTAGTTTGTTAAATTCATGATGGACTTTAATTAATCGACTATTAATTACTTTGAAAAAAAACTAATGAATTGAAAACTGTTCGATTAACAGAGCAAAACCAAATAATGAAAAATTTTTAATATAGATTTTCAAAAACTGTGAGTACTTTGAGTAACGAGTAGGATTTTTTCCATCGATTGTAATTTGCAATAGAAAATATTTGAATCGCAGAAAATTGTTACAACTATTCTTGTGTATTTACTATATAATAATACATTTTTTCCGAAAAATGAAGTTGTTTTTCTTAAACGCCTGGGCTGAATAATTCACAATTATGTTTACCTCAATTCATTTATTCGATCATTCTAGCAGGTTCTGGCGTTTGTCGTCTCATCGCATGCGTATCAGCCTTCATATTGGCTGCATGAACTTTTTTTGCAGTGTTCCCTCCTCGGCCCCCTGTCATTCGTATACAGCGGCTCACGACGTAAACACGGATAAGTCCTTGGAGGTCCTAAAATTCTTGAAAACAAAAAGAGGATAAACATTGAGTTGAGTGAAAGTAACAATTTCTCCTGACCCATTTTTTAGATTTACTGTCATTACATTTGAATAAGGGGGATATTGTGAGCTTGGAAGGAATACACAGTGTGAAAAAAGGTCTCTCAAGAAAATTGTATTTTCTGGAATAGTGAAGTACCTTCGATGTTGTTCTGCCATTGAGTGCATTCCGTGGACGAAGTTTATTGGCATAACTCACATCAATTGGCGAATTTGCATCGGTAAATCATTTATTTCATGTTTAACCTCAGAATTCATAATTTCTACCATAAATTAGTTGATTTAATTGTACCCTAGAGGTTAGCGTCTGCTCATCCAATATTTTATTAATTTTCCTAGTAAACAATAATTCGAACATTTGCAGTAAAGAAGGCCATTTTGCCGATAAATGGCATCAAATTATCAAATTTTGCTGTCTGGGTTGTATTACAAGAAAAGCTGGAGGAGATTAAGCGTCTAACTAAAATCAAGTTAGGTGTGTAAGATTGAAAAGACCAGGTTCAATTTTTATAGGTATACATTGAATAATTCTCTTTATAATATTAATATTAATAGTACTAGACTCAATTGACTGAGACTGTTTGTTGAATCACTGAGAGTTAAATCCCAACTCTCTAAAATCCCATTGTCTGATGTAAATTATTTATTTTTTTCTACGAGAGTACCAGAAAGCTTGTCTTATCTTTTCAATTTTTGAATAAATTTATTGACAAAACAGCTTTGAGCAGAAATTTTGTTTAGTATATTTCAGAAAACAATGGTCTTCTGTTATTCCATAAATCAGTAATGTGGCTGCATAAAGAGAAAAATGTGATCTCGAAGCAAGCTCTAAATTTTTGTTGCAGGGCATATTCGTTGTATGATCACGAGAGTGCTTTTTATGGCCTACTTACTGAGTAGGCAGGTGAATATAATCCCGTTTCGAAGTTTTATTTCCTACATAGAGAGATTTGGTAATAAATATTGGAGAAAAAGACAAATCATTGCATCCGACTGCTCCCTACGATTCAACTAACATCACTAATAATCTTATTTTTGCATCGAAACACCAAAACTAATAATCTCATTTAAATAATTGAATGTAAAATTGAATAAAAGAAAATGATTATTATTAGAGAATAAATTAATCAGCTATTGATCGGACAATTGATTATTCATTCAATCATTCGAAATTGAGTTTAACTTCCATTGTCGCAGGATTAACCAGTTGAAAGTTAAATATTCGCTCCGATGGCAATTCCTACGCAGTATCCAGTGATTTCTCCTCCAGTGCAGACGACGATAGGTGGAGGACACCTTCACACACCCCCCTCAATATTCCAGCACATGATGGGCCAGCAGAACCCACAGCAACAGCCAGGCAATTGGGACCAGGTACCACAAGTACCTCCTATGTACATGCCGTGGAGTGTACCAAGTCTTCAACAGTCTCAATTAGTCAGATTTACTGGGGAACGACAACAACCTATTTGCGGACCGATGGTACATCAGAAGAGAAAACTAACCGTTCCAGATGTGGTAGAAATGTAAGTTTTCTGTTATTTCCATTGAACTGAAGATCTTGGTTGTTTGGATTTTTCAAATTTTTTCGTCGTTGGTTAGCTATGACCAAGTATAGCGGCCGCAATTAGTAATTTTAACGGAAGAAATTACGATAGAGATGTTAATTTTATCCATATACTTGATTGATATATCTTTGCACATTATTTCCAATCAAATGATTTCTATTTGTTATTATCTATATTCCCAATATATCATCGAATCTGTTATTCTGTATATTTTCAAGGTTCATTCTCCGAGTTGTTTTGCCCTGGTTGATAAAGATAAACAAAAGTAAATGGATATATAAAAAGTATGTCATGGTTAATAATTAAATTATTATGATGATTATAACAATTTCTGTAACACGAGAAAAACCGCTTTATTTTTCTTTGCCTCAAAATATTTTTATCCCTTCGATAGACACCTCGTGTTAATCACCTTTTGATGATGAGTTGTTTATTGGATGTAACACAAATTTCCTATGCAAGTAGACTCGATTTCTTACGGTCCCTATAAGTTCAATCCATCGAATTCATTCATTGTCTTGGCTTTCAGGAGACCAACGAAACAATTCATTTCAGAAGAAAAGATGGCAGCTCACTTCAGAGACATGCACATAAGTCCCAATTATCCTCCGACTCCTATACCATCAACGTCATCAGCTTGTCCATCATCTCAACCGTCCACCAGTACAACAGATGTTGAAATTGACGTAGATCCCGCTCCAATAAATCTGGAAGATGGTAAAAGTATGCACCCGAGACTGGTTATCTCTGAAGAGCTCAAAAGGCTTCAAAACGAGCCTCTTCTGCCTGCATCCCTTTTATCAAAATTGTGAGTAAAATTTGTCCGTTTTTTGTTAATTCAGTAGCCAAGTTATGGATAGTAAGGGAGCGAACAATGAGGGGAAACAATCAATTAAAATATGGTCTATTTTTGTATCTTATACTTAATTATGTATATTTGGGCTTTTGTTGTGAATTTCTCTCCTGTCATTCATTCATTCTAGAATAGGCCCTTTCTAGAAATGTTGCTGAGGAAAAGAACCAGATACTACCATTTCATCAAAATGCTCTCATTCACTTTATCATAATATTTTTAGTTCAATCGACGGTTGAAAGTGTAATAACAACCGATATAAAGCTCCTTAAAAATGAGATGACGTAACGATAGATATTCCATTACAGAGAGCGGCCCTCCATGGCTTTAGTACTGTGGGAGCCTCCGAGCAGACATCTAAGGTTGCCTCTTAGTCAGCAGCCCCCAGCCGAACCTTCTACGTCTACTGCCGAGGAGGATGATAACAATAACAATATCGACAACAACAATGAACAAATCCCAGATTTAAACCGATCATATTCGTCCAATAACGTTGAATTGGAGCTCATGGATCTTTGAAGTTTTTTCTAAAAGTTTTCTCGTTTCGTAGACCTTAATTAAGAATGAATTTTGAGTGGAGTGTGAGCGAATCATAAATCATACTATTCTCTATGAACGTTGTTGATTCATGATTACAATAAATTTGGACGTGATGAGAGACATTTAAACTCATTTTTATTGACTGCTGCGTGAGATATAAATGAGTATTTCCTATCATTTTTAACGAAGTAGAAAAAAGTTATGAATAATTGAATACTTCTAAAGTATAAGAGAGTTGCAATATGATTATAATTATTGGATGTGTGGTGCGTTTTATGAAGAAGGCTGAATGCATAATATACTAATTTTTTTAAATTGTTGGGTTGGAAAATATGAAGAACCTGACCATTTTTTTTTCATTAAAGAAAATAATAGCTCAATCGTTATCTCTCTAGTTATTTTCAATTGTCCTTTTAAGCATTTCAGAAGGGGCGCTGATGATCTGAACCTGGCCAATTGTTGTACAAAATTAGGAGAGGATGGGTGCGAGACAATAATTTGCCAATCAGAAAAATTTGCAAGTATTTTATTTGATGATGAACAAAGATTACAGAACTATTATTATGACATGCAGAATTGACGTAAATGCTTGGTGCCATAACTCAATAACTTGGCAAAATAGATTCTCCAAGGGTAATTTAAAAAAATGAAAAGATCATATCGTTATAGACTTTCTTGAAGTTAATATTTGGCGTTGAGAAAAAAAATCCCTAACAAGTTACATGGGACACACAATGTCAAATTAATTATGAAATGGGTATGGAGGGAGTTTGTTTGCTTGACCTTTTCCGTATATAATTTGGATCAAGTGGTCTCTGAGAGAAAGATGTGATCTTGTTGAAGTAATCCTTAATATTTAGTTTATACTTAATATAATTTTACCTATTTTTATGAAGTTACTTTAACTGAGTGATTTAAAATGATTCGATTTCGGTACGAGTGTGATTATCTTATCACTCTCGATGATGCTGAGTTCGCCTTTTCCTGAATCTTCAAGAGGATCTTTCATTGATTATTCTTGCTACTTCCGGATTGTCGAGAATCGTTAGGTGATTTCCTTCAATCGAATAGACATCTACGTTTCTGTTTGTGACCTGAACAAATGCATATAATATTCGTTTATTGTGAAAAAATGATCAAAAAAATTTTGGGAAACCAAATGGTTTATGGACTAACCTTGCCGAGTCCATAGTCCTCAGAGAGATACTTCAAAGCACTAGACGTTGACTTCAACAGAATGATTGGTGATTGAATAGGTGGTGAACTGGACGTATCATAATTATCCAATGCCATAAGACGATGGTAAATAGATGTACACATATTTCTACGATTTTCAATCGACAATCCAAAGTTATCTGGTGGAGCGCACTCCATCAATGCGTCTAATTTCTCCTCCCAAGATTTGCACTTTTCGAATTCTACGAACAACTGTGCACTCAATACCGGTGCAACAATATCAACCATTGTAAGGAGAATATTGGTTTGGAGTTCTTCGTCGGTTTTCGATGGCATTTGCTGATTCCTGACGCCCTTCAGCCACTCGACAGATCCATCGATGAGAATTAGTTCAGCAGTGAGGCCATCAGCTTCTAGTAATCTCACCAGTTCGATGGCAATAAGCGATCCAAATGAGTAACCAATGATGAGGAAATTTTTTCCACTCAAATTTTTCTCGATGACGTGCTGTACTTCCATGAGAACCAAGGTAAGACATTTAGAATTATTCAATTTCTTTTTAAATGACAAACTGACATCATAAAAAAATGAAAATCACGTGTTTTTGCCTATACTTTCTTTGTACATCAAGAAGAAATTGAACCAAAATCACCAGAATTTTCCATCAAATACTTGACTTACTCAGAAAAAAAAGTTATTTTAGTATTTAAAATTGAATGTTCACCGTAACGATGGGGATTCAAGTGGACTTGTATAAATGAAAAAGTTCCTACTATTTTCAATGCTGGTAGAAATGCAAGTAGAAGTTAACAAACATCTAGCAACAAAAAAATCGTTAGGACTGGCTGGATTGAAAATAGTCTTAATCAAGGATGCCTATTGTTTAGTAAGAAGAGAATATCTATATAACTATGTGTAATTAAACACTTACAGGTTTAAACTTCAATGCGATATCCTGGATGGAAAGATATCGTGTATCTTTGCTAGCAAATTGTAGACAAATAGCAGGTGCTTCAATATTCTTCGACAAATTCTTAAATACATCACCACAACCCTCAATCCCTGGAATGAAGAACACTTCTGGACGTCCACTTTCTGCTTTGGTAGGCAGCTCCAAATACACTTGATTTATCGTCTCATTATTCCCTACCAACTTAACTAGTAATCCCAATCCTATGAGAACTTCTTCTGCAGCAACGGGGCTACGTTTTTTTTTCTTCTCGTCATTCTTTGAATTCATTTCAATCAGCTTTGCAAAGTTGAGACCTCGGATGTCCTGAGCAGTCAAAAATATCTCAAATTCACGCTCCAACGTTTGCTTGATTTCTACCGCCATCATCGAGTCCATTCCAAGTTCAGCTAGTGGTGTATGAACTCCGATTGACTTCAAGTCCTTGAGACTCATTATATCAAGTACAGTATTGACAATATCAACGGGACCACAGGTTCCAGCTTTTTTTTCAGCAACGACCATACTTGCCACAATTGGCGAACTCTGATTGAGGAATCCATCTAGTTCTTGGAGGCAGGATGTTATCCTCTGCTGAAGAGTTCCTCCAATCACAAGTTCTTTGTTGTTATCCTGCATGTCTGCAACTAGACCAACGTCGCCAATCGCTCCCCACTGGATCGCAAGTGCTGGAAGCCCCTCTGCAGCTCGCCTCTCACAAATTCTCTCCATAACTGAATTCGACATTCCATAGTTAGTTTGTCCTGTATTACCACGTCCACAGGAGACTGACGAAAAGACAACGAAATACCGGAGGTTTGGACACAATTTTCGTGAGATTTTGTCAAGATTTCTTGTACTCCAGGCTTTGGCCTTAAAAGACTCGGCAAAGGTATCCATTGTTTGATTTTCAAATAGACTATCCTTGAGGACAACAGCCAGATTGAAAATCCCATCCACGGGAGCGTCTTGCGATGCTATTGAAAGTATATCTTCGCAGTCGTTGGGATCGGATGCCTCCTTTCCGACGACAACCGTAACTTTGACACCGTAACTCTCCCATATGTTGATTCGTAAGCGTTGGTAACCGTTCTTTACACCTGATCGTGATGTGAGAACCATGTGTTTAGCACCTCTGAGAACCATCCAATCGGCTAACTCCAGACCAAATCCTCCGAGACCGCCTAGTATTATGTAAGAACGGTCCTCTCGGCAGTAGTAGCGTGGCAGAGCTGGAATTGGAGTCCCTAAGCTATTCTCATCCTGAATTTTAATCGTGATCTGAAAGTGATAAAGTATGCCATCAGTTTCATTAATTCAAGAATTACCTGTCTGAAATTGAATTTCATATGTCTGTACTATAAATATAACATTCTCCTGACCTTTCCGATATGTTTGCCAGAAGCCATGTACCTGAAGGCCGTTTCGATTTCATTCCTAGAGAAGATGGTAACATTGAGAGGTTTGATAGCACCCGCATTGAGCAATTCAAGCATCAGTCTATGTAATTCCTGTGCTTTCTCTTCTGAAGTCTCAAACATTTTGTCCACCAATATTCCGTGAAAACTGATTCCTTTCGCAAAGGCAGACATTCCTATAGGACTATTATTAACCATATCAAATTTTCCAATCTCCAAAAACCGTCCACCCTCAGCTAGACATCTAATCGATGCCTGAAGTTTATCATCAGCAAGTGAATTTAGAACAATGTCAACACCTTTTCCCTTAGTCTGCTCCAATATCAATTGTTCAAAACTGGTGTCTCTAGAATTGCCAATATGATTATCGGAAATCTGGGGGAATGTCTTCCGAATGAATGATCTCTTCTCCGGGGTACCAACAGTCGTAAAAACTTCACATCCAGTCCAAAGGGCAAGATTGATAGCGGCCTGTCCAATACCACCAGACCCCGCGTGAATTAGAACTTTGTCCCCTCGCTTCATTTGTCCAGGCATATAAAGAGCACAACAACAAGTGGCATATACACATGGTGCAGTAGCTGCCTCCTCTAGAGTCCAAGAGTCAGGTATAGGCCATGTAACTTTTGAGTCGTAAGGTAGGATATTTGTTATAGCCCGAGACGCTGTGATACCCATGACTCTAGAACCACTCGCAGTGATTCCAGCAAACTCAAATCCAATAATGCCCTCTTCTTCGCGCCTAGACTTGACAAAATTTTCAGCAGAAAGTTTCCCGGTGGCGAGCATGACATCCTTGAAGTTCAGTGATGAGTAAACTACTTTAACTAATTTTGAATTCGTGGAGTCTGGTGTGATTGGCCCTTCAATCCAGCGGAATGAAGTAAGATCACCCTTGACAAGTTGATTTGCCCACGCATGATGAATGGGACGTGGGGAAAGGGGTGGAAGCGGAAGATGTCTATATGATCCCCAAGTACATTCTGGTCTCAAGACATTAATTGCAAGATCAAGCTTCAATTGGTTCGCATAAAGAGGATGTAAAAGTGAAAAGTCCGGAGCTTCTGGATCCTGAATTACTACCCCTCGAATCACCTCGCCACCGGGTTCCCTTCGAAGACAATTAACCAGACCTAAAACACCATTTTCGAATGTTTTATCACTTATCAGGAGAATTCTTGAAGATTCAGCATTTTCATTTTCAAATACTGTCGTCTGCGCTTCTTTCAGTTTATCGATCCAGGTGAAGTCTTCATTGCTCACCTGAATGGTGATGCTATTTTTCGATATATTATCAATTTTCCGAAGAAGGAATAATCGGGAGCCATCGACGACTTTGTCAAACACTATGTCAAGTCCGTGTTTCTTTGTTGACAGTACAGTGTCTTCAGAGCATGAGTACTCAAGTGAAAGGATGAATGCTCCATCTCTCAAAGCTAACAAGAGATTACTCAATGTGTGACTTTCTTGAGCCGTCAGAAGATTACGACCAGCTAATAAGAGAGCATTGGTTTCCGGTGTCAATTTCTTGGGCTCTGTTATTTGCAGGTTTTTCGGTAATTCTTCTTCATCAAATGGATTCTCGGGTGTGACTATATTCAAGTCTGGTTGAATCATCGGCAGGTTTGCTAAGGTGTCTGCTATGTGAACAGAAAAGAGCTCATCGATAGGATATTTTTCCCCCATTTCCAAGGACTCTAGTGTCTTTACTTTGATGCTGGTGTGATTCTCGAGGGCGAGATGGATTGCCAACTGAACACCTTCTTTAAAGGCGACTTCCGCATGATCTTGGTGAGCTACAAATTGATAAGTCTCTAAGACGGGTTGTCCTGCTGGCTTTCTTCGTGAGATCGCCCTCGCCTGTAATCCACGTATTTGAATTCCCCCAGAAACAATCAAGTCATGTTCTTTGCAGACGTAAACTTTAAATTCTAATCGGACAAATAGAACAATGAATGAGGTATAATTTTTACAGGATTGAAGAATCATTTTATGATAAACTAATTACCTTGTTTGTCATTTGGCATGGAGCGAATCAATCGAGAATGTTCTTTAGTATCAATTACTAGTTTCTGAATGTTCGTGGGCACGAGGAGATTCCTACAATCAAGCCCCAGAAGACTCATCTGCAGCATATTGTCTATAAAAGCTACCCAATTGGCATTCCAACGGATTGTTCCTTTCGTGCCATCCGTAGTAGCACTCTCAATAGACCTGAATACCCCAGAGTACTGATATCCACGTAATCGGAACTCCTTGTATATGTCTTTAGCGGTCATTTCTTCAGGTCGATCGTCATTTGAAATTGAGTACTTTATTTGTTCCGATTGGATGTTCATTGTGTCACGAACTACTCCTGTTACCACTGCTACACCTCCTTCTATTATTTCGAATCTACCAGTTCCTGGAATTAAAGAAGATTCCGGAGATAAGGAAGATTAAGGAACAAATGATAGGATATTATGATAAAAATTTCTTGAGCAGAATCAATGCTCTTCTTTCTTGGTTGCTTTAGAACGAAGGGAAGTTTGATTCGAAAAAGCTAATGCAAGCGATAATTCTTTTGCAGGAATATATTCATATTGACCCCATATTTTTTTCTTCCGAATATATTCGGAATTCATTCAATCAGGAAAGTCTCTAATCAATGATACACTGAATGGGATACTTAGCATTCAGTATTTTTAGTCTTTCGAGGCAATTCTCATTTTACCACGGAATATTTATATTCAAGTCATTGAATTATTATCGAATTTAACATCTAATTTGGGGTAAATGATAGTCCCTAACGATTAGATAATGATCTCACCTTTTTGGATCATAACAATGAGCTTCACTATTTCTTTTGAAACCGTAGTAGCTCTCAAGAGCTTGACATCTTCAAAAATAATTGGAACTTCTGTACACAAAAATCCTCTACGCAGTGCCACACTCTCCCAGACCATCGCTAAGTATCCGATACCAGGCAAGAGATTTCTCCCATCAATAACATGACCGTCCATATAATCAAACTGTTCATCATTAAGTGACACCTCGATCATTCTCTCTCCAGAGGTGATTTTATTCTGCTGGTGGTAGCACGTTACGTACCAGTCTTCAGAGTGATCCCACTTGATAAGCGGAGATATCATTGGAGTTCCTCTGGAGACTGGGAATCTGACTTCAGGATATAAATTACTGATGACTGGCTGTAAGCCAAGAGCGTAAAGTTTTCCAATGGACTGAAGGAAGATTCCAGAATTGGCCTCATAGTGGTTTTGCATGAGCGTCATATGAATTCCCTCAGGATTGGATTTCGTTAAAATGTCTTGAAGTATCCCAGAGGGCCCAATTTCGAGAATAATAGTATTCTTGGGAATGTGTGCACATGCTTCTGCAAAGAGAATAGGCGAGAGAAAATTATTGGTTTGATATTCAGCCGAAAATACTTTTGCCTGAGGTGAGTTCCACTGCGATTCAGGTACTGATGTGCTGAGCCATTTAGAACTCCTGGGTTTAGGCTCTGGTATCACTTTTTTCAGGTGTGCCAAAAGTTTCGGGCCCAAGTTCATCATGTAGTTCTTGTGATGAGCAATAGTACTGCAGGGAACTTTTTGAACAATAATGTTCGCTGCTTCGAGTGTCGCTAGAAAAGATTCCATCGATTCTGTGGGACCAATTATGCTTGAACTTCCAGAGCTGGAGTGGTAAACTACTTCTATTTGTGGTGGACAGAGTTTTTTGAGAGCTTCTGAATTAAGGTTGACCGCAGCCATTGAACACTCGATTTTCTTTTCATTTGATAGAACTAGACCTAACGAATATGCCGCCAGAACCGTCTGCTCCGCGGTCAAAGAGCCGTCTGCATACGCACATCCTAGTTCTCCGAGGGAAAGACCGATAATGACATCGGGAACTATTTTTAAGCATGCTAGAATATCGACTAGACCAATTTGTACTGCAACTACTCCAATCGAGGACATCGAAAGTTCCTGCAAAATCGATTCACTGGGATTGGTCAGAATGTCGTAGATATCGACTCCTAGTGGTCTCAGAGCTCTATCACATTTCTTCATGGCATTTGCGAAGACTGGAAAAGGAAGTAGAGACTTGGCCATGCCTTGCCACTGGGAACCCAGTCCTGAGAAGACGAAGCAAACTGATCGCTTTGATCCTGAGTAGCGCTCGATTTTCCGCGGCCTCTTCGTCGACTTTGTCCCACCCACAATCGTATAGCCTCGATAAATGTGGCCTGGAAAATTATCTGTGTAGAGATCGTGAAGCAGGCGAATGTATTCGACATCTACTGGGCGGCTTTCAACCTGTATTTAATTATACGGAGAGAATACAAAATTAATAAAAGGTGTTGGAAAAGGTTTTTAAGAGTCATATGCCACGTTGAAAAGTTATGAAATTTCCACTTTTGATTTTTGGGATTATTACCAGAATTTTCGTCCTTCGGGTTAGGAAGTTAGAAATTAGGATTATGACAAATTTTGGTGACATGGAACTGTTTTTTTACGATTTAACATTGTAATATCGAAGAAAGAGGGGTAGAAAGGGATTTTCAAAAATTCCAAAAACCTTTTGCTATTTGAGTATTTGTTTCTCATGTAATATCGAGAAATCAGGCAAAGGGTATAAAGCGTGTGAAGGGTATAAAGCTATGTCAAATGGAATTTTTTGTCATTTTTTCATCACTTGTCTTTTTGGGCGTCAAAAATATGAAAATTCCATGAGGATTTCTCCCTAAATCCAAATCAACGTAGTTTTCTCCGAAATTACTGAACTATTTATGACAAGCCTAGTTTTTCATGCATACACTCACATCTGATAAAATAGAGTCAACAGCCTCCGCAGTCCTACCAGAGCAGGCAACGAGTCTAAGAAGTTCATCCTGAGGTGCTCCACCGTTGACCTTCTCCTTAGGATTCGATTTGAGAAGAATATGGGCATTACCACCACCGAAGCCAAATGAGCTAATACCAACATAGCCACCATTCCATGGTGTTGGTTCCGTGACAACTTTCATTTTTCCATCTAGAAGACCTTTAACCCCTTCTCGTGGTGTTTTGTAATGCAAATTAGGTGGAATTACCCCACTTTCATAGGCAATAACAACTTTAGCGATTTGACCCACTCCACTTGCTGCCTCAGCATGTCCAATGTTCGATTTGACGGAGCCAATCATCAGTGGCTTGTCTCGTCCGGGACAGAAGATCGTTTCTATTGCATTCAACTCTTCGGGGTCGCCAACCGTTGTTCCAGTACCGTGTGCTTCAACGTATGATAATGAAGATGGTGGTATCCTACATTCTTCATAAAAGTCTCTCAAAAGAACGCGCTGAATATCACTCGATGGAAATGTAATTCCTTGAGGTTTGAATCCATCGCAGTTAGCTTTTCCATGGACAACAGTTGCATAGATTCTTTTCGCATTTTTCGCTTTCTGAAGAAAGACTACACTAATTGTTTCACCCCTGACGTAACCATTTGCAGCATTATCAAATGATTTCGATCGACCGTCAGGAGACAAGACACCTGAAGTAAGTAATTAATTTTAGGACTATTACTGAATATCCTGACATGATTTGGCACTTAATGAATTACAAGTAATGGGAAATGATTTTATAGAATGTTGTCCCTGGAATTATGGATTTCAAATGGTTCACGGATTCACAGGATTAGAGGTGGTTTTAAATTTTCGATTTTATCAACTTAGACCTTAATAACCTAAGTTGAACTGAGTAAAATTGGGTTAAATAGTGAAATAAGACCTTGTGAATTGTGTAGAGGTTGGAATAGAAGGCTCATTCCACGAGCGTCAATAATGAATCGCATCGTTTCGAACCAATGATCGATTGTTTCACAACCCCAAAGGAAATTGCTGGAGATCCAATTGGAGTAATAACAGCCGTTGATTCAGCTTTTGTAGAGTTAGATTGATCAGATGATTTCTGATGTAAGTTTGATCAAGTTTTGATCCCGCGGAACAGATACCAAAGATTAATTCGTCGATTTGATTTCTTACATTTCCCTAATAATTTTTTCTATTGACTCAAGTTTACTGATTCGTTAATGGCTTATTGAGACAATTGATATTCACCTAAACGAGCGAATTGGAATGACACCATAGGCTGGAGGCAAAGATTGGCACCGGCGACGAGAGCATAATCACACACACCAGTACTGAGGGCTCGATGGGCATGCTCCATGGCAAGAAGACTCGAGCTGCAGGCAGAGTCGATGGTGTAGCTTGGTCCTTTGGCCTTGAGCCAATGGGACAATCGGTTTGCAAGCATAGCTCTGCAACAGCCGGGGATCCCATAAGCATCTATCTGCAAATGAAAAGCATGGTGAAAATTAGACTGAAAAGTGGACGCATTCGGAAATTCTTGATTCGGTTCAACTCATTGAAAAGGCTATCGTCATCATAGCCGAAGTCATTTTTCAACAGTTGGGAATTAAGTAGGTGGAATGCGTTGTACATTTTGAAGGTAGGTCAGTGGGATTAAGGGGTGGAAAGGATTTAGAACAGGTGGGAACAATTTTGATACTAGCGTTGTACTTCAACCTTTCGGAGAAATTTACTGCATCGCTCAGTAAAATTTGGCTGCTGCTTACTAAAAATTACCTAGACATGTGTACAATTTGTGTTGAGGATGTCGAATTTTACTGTGCAGTTAGGCCTTTGCCTATCGAACTGCCTAAACACAACAAGATTGCTAAACGGATCGGTAACTCTTACTAATAAACTAATAAATTATTCTCCATGGATAAAATGTAGTAAGTAAAAATAGTTCTAATGAGGTATAACGAGGGCCTGATATAATAAGGGTTTACCTTACACAATTAACAAAAGTCGCATTTTCTTTTATATAAAATGAATAGAATTTATGTAAACCTGATATTTTTGGTAGACCCAAGTGATCTCAGACTCTGAAAAACAGGCACCCACGAATACTCCAGTTTTAGTATCTTTCAGATGTTGAGGATTGATTCCAGCATCAACGATAGCTTCATAAGCATGCTCCAGCAGCATTCTTCCCATGGGATCCATGGTGTGGCTTTCTTTGAAATTACAATCAAAGTAATCTGCATCGAACTTATTGATGTTACTGACTTTGCCAGTACGTTGGGGAATTTCCGGGTGATCTATAAATAATAAAGCACAGCAATAGTGAAATAAGGACGTCCTTCAACGATTTTAGTATATTAGGCGACCGGTGGTTGGTGAATGTTATTTTTGATAAATATGTGGTTTATAGACCGAACCAAAGGTGAGGTAATCAACATTCGTTGAAATGACATTTGCAAATTTGTGCATTATCATATTGATTTGTAGTTGTCTTTATAATTTCAAATTCTTTTGTCTATGATCTGGATTGAAAGAAGTCTTTTCTGTAACGACAGTCATTTGCACTGACAAGAAAATATACATCAGCTCATTAAATATTCTTCAGGCAACCAATCAATAGAAATTTACACACCAAACCCAGCTTTAAATTCCTGTTGGAAGACAATTTTATTGGTAAAATCTATTTTTCTCTCATCGTGACAAACTTTGTCGTTTGTTCAACAAATAAATCAGATAAAATCATTTATTCAAATAAAACCATTTATTCAATCTGTCCCGTCTTCTTTCATTGAATACCGTAATATTTTATTCCATAACATCAAAAAGTTGGAAATAATAAATGCACAGTGTGATTTATTCAAAACTTGTCGTATCGACTTCAATAAAATCAATTATCAATTGAAGAAGTACGAATGAATAATTCACGAATCAATCTGACCAAATGGCATAAGTTATTCATAGTTCAATAAATCAATTTCGCATTCTGAGAATTTGAAAGCAGTTAACTATGTATCAGACGAATATGTAAACAGCGTATGGAAATTCAAATGAAAGAGAGCATTTAAATGTCACGCTGCCCGTAGTTTCTTTATGTTTAAAGGACCCGATGGTCTAGCATTTTTGGAAATAACGATTTTCTTATATTTCCAATGTACAGGCTTTTAAGAATATACAGTTAAATTTTTGTCGAGATATTGACATTATTTCGGTTTTTAGAGCGGTTTTAGCAGGCACAGCCCGGTCGATTCGCCGCCGGAACAACAAATGTCCACTCTCAAAACTGTTAAAACTTTAGACTCATTGATCTCAAAATTCATTTTTTTAGCATGATCTTACAGAAAAAAAAACTACTCAGCCCAATGGCTTAAAATTGTGTAACGACCGGGACTAGAATTAAATTTTTCTCTCCCTTGTTTTTCTTTATTTCGCCTGATGATATAAAAAAAAAAGTTTTTAATTCAGATTTTATCATAAAGTATTATACATCACAGGCGTATAACGTAGTGGGGAATATAACATACCATTTTTCGGTTATTGAATAAATAGGTAATAAGAGTATGATTTTCCGCCTTAATCATTAACACGTATTTACAATTAATTATGTAATGAATAAATGTGATATCATTTAAAATACATTATTTCAAGAAATCCCGTGAAATCAGAAGATAATTGAGTCATGAGATCCGGGCGTTAATAGTCTCCGATTACTATATATATAGAACTTGATTTTTAGCAATTGTTCAGAGGTAATCATAAATTATTCAGTGCTAGTTGGCACTATAAAGTGAAAACCAGAAATAGCAAAAAATTATAAGAGCATGGAATTATTTTTGAAGGTGGTAATTGTAGTCATTGCTTTCGTGGGTAAGTCAGTATTAAATATGTAGAAATTTTCTTATAAAGACATGCGTATATTTTAATTTTAACTTTCGGATGAAAGCCTTGCAATCTTCATGATTTTAATTTTAATGAGAAATGACGCAGAATATCAAGACACGTAGAAATATTCTTTTCAAAAAGGTGGGTCCATATGTGTGTGGCCCTTTTTCATGAAACTCTTGACTAACTCTCAACCAAATAAGCAGCGTAGATCTCGTACTTGATGAAAATTATGGGTTGATAATACTTTATCCTAAATTTTTCTTTAGTTCCTTTAATTTTTGCCTTTTTGGTAATTTGTAACTGCTGATTTTGCTGGCTCAGTAGAGAAATTTTTTTGCGTTCCTCTCAACATAAGGTCGCTTTATTTTAATTATAGCGTTATTTATGAAGCTATTTTATTTGTAAAGTTATCATTTTGATCAAATAAAAAATTTGATTTCTAGTTATCAACATGGACATAGGGGCAGACGCGCAAATGTGTTACCAGTGTGATTCTGGTAATAAATGCCGTTGGTATTTATGCGGACGTTAAAGGAGGTTCTAGCTTGCCGGCCATTATCCACGCCATTACTCAAATTTTTTAAATAGAAGGATGGCGATCATTTTAAAATGGCCGAGCTTTGAGCCGAGCTTCAAAGCGCTGATTCCGAAGATGTTAAATTTAACTTCATTATTTAAACAACAGTTATTAAAATTTGAATTTATTGAATGTCCTCCCCAAAACTCTGCTCAGATATATTGAATAAAAATTTCAATTAAAAAATACTGCGATTTTCTTTTGAATCGTCAGCAAACAGTATGTCGACAATTGGTCGATGTCCTGTTCAAGTTTACATGACACTGGCAAATATTATTCTTTGAGATTCAATTGTTTTGTTTTTCCCGATGTAATGGTCTTTTTATAAAAAAAAGACGCTTTTTCTTCATTATACGTTACTGTATCGTAGAAGAGATCCCAATCAACTAATTTCTGAAGAAGATAGCGGACATTTAAAAAGAAATTATGATGAAATTGATAAGACTTGATGAGAATTGATGAGATTCACTTTACACATGATCTTAAACTTAAAAAATAACCGATTTACCTACGAAGTGTATAGGTACAGCGTCTAAGGTACCTTATGCCTTACGTTTTTACCTTACATCCAAGGTATTTTTTACCTTACATACGCAGTTAGGTCTGGTTTTCTCATATATGCAAGGTTTTTTTTTCGTAGATACAAGGTATTGCCATATATCTAGATAATTTCTTAAGATTGAATATCTACGGTAGATAGCCACCTCTACGATGTAGCCATAAAGTGTTTTGCTCCCGTACATCTAAGGTAATTTTCCGCATCCGTTTCTCCCACAGATATAAAGCAATCGCGTTCATTCCATGCTTTTTCCCGTAAATA
>JAPYZM010001107.1:0-22027 GCA_030522845.1 Psyttalia concolor
TTCTCATCAGGAATCACCTGATCAGGTAAACCTGACTACTATCGGATCAAATACTGATCCGAGTTCAGGTCGGCCTGAGGCAATTTCCACTCGGGTTGACAGGATAAAAAATCATTTGACCACTTGAAGAACATCTGCACGATTAAAGCAATAAAAAAGGAACCATAATAAGGCGGTTATGACTCGAGATAAAAAAATCCTAATTTTTATCTCGACAATATTGGTAATGTCTGGACAGTCTGTTCTTGTACGAAGTTTTTCAACCTTTAAAAAAATCATTGTTTTCCTTTCTTAGGGGTTAACTGAAGATAAGTTTTTCACGATTATAGCCGCATAAAACCAATTTTCAGGGCTGTGAATAATTTTCTCATTCAACTTTTCATTCTACTAAAGAATTTAATGATGAATATGTCGAGGTATGGAAGACTAATTTTTGGTGATAGCTTTTCCTACCTTAACTAGTACATACACCTCAGATATCGAATCGAATCGAAAATATCAAAAGTGTGTCACTCTTTATTAGTTCACTGGCATCTAAGGCGGCTAATAAGAAATTTCCAACTTTGATTATCGCAATTAAAGCGCGCGAATCCAATATTTGAATTCAAAATTTTTTGGCATGCTTTATTTTACGGTAACTCTTCAAAAGCTTCATCGAAGGTCTTCAGTCGATTCGGATCGAATATCCTTAGTTTTCAAATTCTCGGGTATGAATATCTTGGCAGAGATTGCCGTGCCGGGGGGGGGGGGGGGGGGGGGGTTCAGAACGGGAAGGAAGCTATTAATATGGAAATAGAAAAATAAAACAATTAAATTTATCAATTAAGACATCCATTCGTCTGCATTTGTCCTGATGAATAATTATTCAAGGTCTTGAAGAATATCCTCACAGTTGCACTCAGAAAAACATATAATTCTATCCATTAAATATTATATTTTTTAGACAACCAAATGAGACAAATTTACCCACCAAATCTAGTCTTAAATAATTGCCGGAAAATGTTTAAAATCATTAAAAATCAAACATAATAATGCCCTTATGAGTCGAGAGAAAAATTAATTTTCTTCTCGACATAATAATTAGCATCGACACGGTTGGATTGTTTAATAAAAGTTTTTCACCTTTTTAGAAAATGATTGTCTTTATTTTTTAGGAGTTAACGGGAGATAAGTTTTTCGCGATTATAACCTCATACTGAAATTTTTCAAGACAGAGAAGAAGTTTCTCATTCAACTTTTCATTCTACGAAATAATTTAATGATGAATTTGTTGAGGTGTGAAAGCGTAATTTTTTATGAAAATTTTTAATATCGAACATTTAAAGTCCAAAATTTTTATGACTCTTTATTTTAATTTGGCTCTTCAAAAGTTTTATATCAAAGGTCGTCATTTGCTGAATACAGAATGGAACGAGGTGGTTATGTTCACTTTGTGATAGAGAATGAAGGGAGAATGGGATATCCTCAAGTTGAAAACTCCAAAGGCATATTAAATCGAAAGATTGGAATTCTAATTAATAGCCAACGGGATCGTACGATAAGATGAGGAGTACTCCGGGTAAGCCCTCGTTCTGTTCACTTTTACCTACCGCCCTGGCGTTCACCGATGCCTTCCTTAACGTCACACTCAAACGACTCGGGAATTTCATACTGAAAGATTATCGTAATGAAGATCTCTCACGGGCGCTATACATACTATACTATTACATACCTTAACTTTGCTAGTGCATCCTCCGGGTGAGAAGCGAGTGCTGATTTTTTTCTATCAATTTTCCTATTAGATGGGATAGGGGGAAGTGAGAGGCATTTGCTTTCATAGGCAATTGGGAGCCGTAAAGAGTCTTTCTTCAATGTAAAAACGAAAATCGATAATTATTGATCGAGACATTCCACGATTATGGAATAAAATGATTCACTTAGGGTAAAATGTCGCAGAATTTTCACGTAAACTAGATTTATGGAAGATTAGTCACATTGTAATTCGCCCTTTTTATTGATTCATCAGAAATTAATTAGTTCTACAATTTTTTATTTTTTTCATCAATTTTACATATTCCACAAAATCTACAGTTTAAAAATCAAGATTCGTCAATCCCGTTGACATTCGTATCGCTAGCGAGTAAAAGTATTTTTTTACGAATGTGACGGTATAACTCGAGCTGAACTCTAAGGATTATAAGCACTTGATTCGGAATAGTATATTGCCAGACGGTACCTTATGGGGTTTTTTGCTCGCGTGGCGTTTGCAAACCGAGCCGAAGGTGAGGTGGCCAACCTCGCGAGTAAAAAACCCCATAAGGTTCCGTCCGGCATAATATTTTGCTGTAGTGATTTTAGAGTTTTCGAGTTTGGGAATTATATAATACCAATTCACGGACGAGAAAGCGCTAGAAGCAGTACGGCAAAATACTTTGCTGCTGTAAGGAACACAAGATTTTATGTCTCAAGCACTGAAAACCGCGGTTTAACCCTCTCGTACTCGCGCCTTTGGGCCGAACGTCGTTGCGCTCGCATCGCAATCGCCGCGCTGCCTGTATATTCCCAAGCACAACGTTGCTCGTCAAATTTCTACTACCAGAGTACCCATGTGGCGAGCGCTGCGGACATTTTCGCCTGCGGCGCAAAGAAAAAGTTGATTGAAAAAAAAAATCAGTTTACTTCGACCCAGGCGTGTATACTCTCATTAGAACATATTGTTCGAGGAACTTGTAGAAAGGCGGAGCCTAATTCCTCATATTTTGAGACATATCATGAAAATTACAAAATCGGCGGCGGGTTACGATCACGGTTGTTCGTCCGCAGAGGCAGACATTTTGTTTCCTCTTTTTAATAATTGTCGACAATTTAAACAAAACTAAAATGTAAAAAAAATACGCTTGTCTGAATTTATCAATTGGCGGTAGAATGTATTTAAAAATAAACATGTCGGAATAAAAGCACAAGCAAATAATGAATAAACGAGAAAAAAATCACATGACAATCCTTGGCTATTTTCACGTATTTACGATTATGTTTATCATTTATTCGCATTCTGAAAACGCAATATAGAATTCGAAATATACAGCAGTGAATATGGAATAAAGGTACTATGGAGGACTTTGTTGGTGAGGCGAGTGGCGGAAGTGTCACATTAATATTTCAGGATTTCCCACTTGTGCAGTTGTGCAGTCCTGAACTCAACAGTAGGACCTCCAAAAGGAGGTAAAAGGTGGAGTTTGGGGATAATGGGATGGGGTGGACTAGACGGTCCCCTCTTTTATGGGGTTTTGGACTTTGTATGAGCTACGTCGTTTTCGTATTTACACTTTAAGCGCCTCCCATTTTCGTGTATTCTAAAATGCATTCGGACACGGGCGTAGGATCCACTGGCGTTTTAAAGCACATCCGCAAATGTTTGGGAATCCTCGAGAAAATTGTTTATTCGAGGATATTGTTGGAAAACGAATGAATTAGTTGACTCCTGATTCTTCCACTTTTGAACAGTCAATCTGGAAAGATTAAGAAAAACATCTTGTTATTTTTAACTATGTTTAATTTCCATAAATTTGTCATCTATTTCGTTGCTGAAAAAATATTTAAATTCTGAAGTATTAAAGTGATAGGAAAAAATAAACAGACTACGGGTCGAAAAAATGGCTTTAACAAAACTTATAGAAGTATGGACTGGTTTTTTATTATTGTCTTTTAGGAAAATGACGCACTTTTACGATAACAAGTAAAAATTCAACTAAAACTTGTGAATAAAAATGAGCTATATAATAATAAAAATCCAAATTTTTAAAGGGGTATTTAAAATTTATATAGTCTGTTAAGTGAATTGGAATGAATGAATGAAGTTGAATAAATTTTTGAAAAATGTTTTTGGATAATACAGCTAAAAAACGGAATTTCCATCGATTTATTAATGTAAATGTTTACCCAATGAGCAATATTCAACTTACGCTTTACAATGTTAGTATTTTTCTACAATATTTTGTTTCATAGCTAAACCACGAGTTTTACATAAAGCACGGTCGATCGTTTCAATGGTGGTAAATAAATTTTTCACTTTTCTTGTATTTGATGGAATCATTTTCAGATTATAATCTGGACGGCTGGTCTAGGCGACAGCTCGCCTCGTTACGTCTCGACTCGGCTTCTATTTCGATTTTTAAACTCCTTTTTAGTACCGGAGGGAAGAGCAAAATATACTGTAATTAATCGTTAATATAACCTGATTAAATAATTGGATTGAGATGAGTGAGGTACCATCTTTAAGCTCGCAAAAGTAGTTTGAAAATGAGCTATCAAGAAATATTACTCCCTCATTATTGAGCTAATGCCAAGTAAAGATCGCCTGTTTTGTCCCTCTCTCTCGTGTTCAAATGCAAAAATAAATAAATAAATGATCGGCACAATCACAAGTCCGTAGAGATATTATTCCATCACTGAACCATCATGTCTTCATTCTCCATCTATTCATTATTCATTTGTGTTTTTAGTCTGAGAAAAGCATTCTGGCTCTGCTCTAATAGTTAAAAAAGAAAGCAGAGAACTTGGAAAGGTAGAGAATTTTCTTTTATGTAAAAATGAGCGACTGGGAGGTGAATTGTGAGACACATTTTTGTGACTTTTCATTTCCGTTCTGCCATCGCTTTGCGTTCTACTATTCTTGAAGACGTCGCTCGAGAGATAGACGAGTACAGCAGATGATATTTGCATAAAATATTCCATTATTCCAGTAATGATTTCATAATTAAGAAAGACGATGGTAGGGCAACTGATGAATATTCGATAGAGACGATATTATATAATACACTGTAATTCAGAGGTAAGCGTAAACGCGACTCGACATCAATCAATGCTGCACTCGAGATGATTCATAAACCAGCTTATCATTACCTCCGAATGGAATTTAATGGTGAAATCGAAATCATTACCTAATGGCACAGTAAAATTCAACAAATTCAATAAGAATTATTCACACATCCCGATAAATTTTTGGTCAGTAGTAAACAAACTTTACTGTGCAGTTACGTAATTTTTCGCGAAAAACTCGATAACTCTCAGTAATTTGTCAATAACATTATTCTCCAACATTCAATGCAACACATGGATTGATCGACGAGAGCAGAGATAACAAATTTTGTTAATCAATCTCATCACTCGAAACCAACAGACTCAACCTCATTTTATTCTCTTCTCTTTTCAGGAGGGGGAGCAGGGATACTTGGAGGGACTAGCGTCAAGGTACGCAGACCTCTTCAGAACGCATTACGGTGATGTCCTGGAACCCCTCGAGGAGCTTCGACGCCGTGAAACAAATGCCTCACCGAGAATACCTAACACTCAGCTCACAACCAGTCATTCGCAACCCATTTACGTGCCCGGAAAATACTCGGTAAGCAACATTTCTGTCTCAACTTTTGAATGTGAGGGAATGCGGAGAAGGGAGGATGGCAGAATGAAAGGAATAAAAGTAACCATACCTTTCAGACAGCTTCTGTCTATCCCAGAGGGACATTTCGGACGGTTTGTAAGAGCTCTCATTGCTATCAAAGAATTAGGGGTATGCTCCAGAAACTGAGTCAGCCCGAGTAGCTGAACCACTGGGTAATGGATCGGCGATTTCCCTCGACGATTGAATGTTGTTTTCCTAAAACCAGATCGATTGTGCGCTCCGCGGGCCCTGTTTGAGTGTCCCGCCTGGAATGTGAACAGATGATGGTTGTATTGACTAATGAGCAATAAACCTTACGCCAGGGGTTAGCCGATCGCTTATATGGCTAACTTAATTTATGTGCTTTGCCTTTGTAAATAGGATGGTACATCGAGAAAAATAATTTTTCGGTTTGAGTTAATTTATATCGAGAACCGGTTGGTTTAAAATGCTTAAATCGATTTAAAGAATAAAAGATCTTCATATGAATGAAATGTCTGTCCTACACTGCTAAAAATTTGTTGAGAATTAAAAACTAATTCCATCTAAATTTACACCTTTGTGAATTTGAGTTTGATTTACTGTTGTTGAAAATTATGGGATTCGGGAAATGAAATTGTATATTCCATAACGAGCGCCAAAAACCAGTTTTTCAGGAGTGACGAACAAATTTTTTCATCTGAATGTGTTAGAAAAGTAACTTATTTAAATAAAAAATAGCGTTCAATACCAAACCCAACTATTGATTTAGGGGCCAAATTAGCATTTATTATAATGATCCTCTCTTGATCCTTTTTAGGCAACGACTGACCTACGACGAAAGAGTCCTCAAGTACTATAGTATTCGGTGACGTAGACCATTGCATAGAGGCCTCTGTTATCCTAAGAAATATATGCACTCTATGTAAATAAATATAAAATCGTTTGTGAAATTTCAGAAGAAATCGATTGTTTGTGCTAGGTTATCCTTGACATTCAAACCGCATGGGATAAAAGAACTCTCAACAAAATTTTCCGTGAATTGACAATTCTATTGAATTGTTGCTTGCATTCTCAATATGTGTATTGCATAATTTTCGTTGTCATCTCGACTTAGAAATTGCCATTTTATCGAGTATTCCAAAATTTAATGGATTTTTCAGTAACGAAATATACGATAATTTCATAAAAATTAAGAGTTGTTGGCTTGAGTTTTCAACTTGAATTTTATTTGAATGAAGTGGTCAACTAAACTTGACATCTTGGCGATGTAATTAGTCTAAGCCAACAAAGATTCTGCACATAATTGTATCCGACTGAGATCGAATACAGATAGGGAATTATTTTAATAACCTGTCTCTATGAGGGCTTCATAAAAATTAATCCGAAATTTGTTTGCATCGGACCAGACTAAATGATATCAGAAAAATCGGCTTTAACCTTGATGTGCACTGATATTCTTATTAATTCAAACCTATTTTTATTTTTATATCCAGTCAATTCTTCACTTTGATACAAGTCTATTTTTTTACTTGATTCAAGTTAATTCCTCTATTCGCTGTAAATCCATTTGTAGCAATTCAAACAATCATATCGATATATTTGAATTTTAATTAATCTATTGTTTCAGTTGGATTTTAGTCCTTTTTACGTTCTGATTACAGCAACGGTCGGGATATTTTCTCTTCTATATTTCTGCTGAAAAAATTAGTGTAGATGGGCTCCGCATTTTTTCAACAGGCGATGTTGCTTAGTTGTTTGTGGCAGTGAACGTTTCATTCAGAACATTAACCGAATTAGTCAAAAACTCAGCGAGTTCAATGAAAATCAGATAGCATTTTCTACCGAATTTGCTAGTGCTTTCGATTATTTTTTTGTCCGCCCGTATATGGTATAGTCCCGTTTACCTCGTAAAAAATATCCAGATCATGAATAATCAGAAATAAGGGTTCGAATGCGTGATGGCTGCCGATATAATTCATACAATCCAATGAAAACGAGTAAATCGATATTGTCTACTACGCATGTAGTCATCGGAATAGTGGAACGGGATTCACGTAAAAACCATGCAAATTATTCAGAATTTAATTTATTTCAATCGAATACTTGGCAAGAAAAGGAGCAAAAATGTCATGTAGATCGAAGCAGTGAAATAAATTAATCAATTGAATTTTATTTGACGTTTCGTAATACAACAGACAATATCAAATAAATATTCAATTTCGACGTCATAAAATATTTCATCTAGGTCACATTATTTAATCGGTAGTTATTAATGACGGTTAATGACGATTCATTCTGACATCTCCGACCCCCTTATGTCGATTCACCTTTTCTGAGATTATTTCCAGCTTTGCGAAATCGTTGAAAGTAACACAGAATTATTTTTTATTCTTCAGCCTTCTAGTTGCTTAAGTGACAAGGAAGAGGACGAAATATACGGGTTTGGATATGGTGTTTTTGGTCGCCAGATGCTCCAACAAAGACAGCACAAACTCGCCCTAGCCACGCAAAATCCCGCAATCGGTCTTACCGGACATCATCAAACATACCAAAGGTAAATAGTATGACTAATTTCATTCCATTTCCTCTAGTTTCCCATTAACACAATATGCAGCACATCTCATTATAATCCAAATATTCCCAAATTAATGAAGTCGCGATACAATGCTGAATAATTGTTGCATTATTTGAACGAGAATATTGAAGGCCATTTGTAGGAACCATTTGGCCGTTATAGTAACGAGAGTACAAGAGTGTCGAGTTGGTCAAAGGTAGTTCTCCAGCATTTGCAAAGAGGGACGAAGGCGTGGGTTTATTATATCTAATTACCCATTGCCCCTGTAACGATCCCGTAACACCATCTGCAGTGGCGCCTTCCAGCCGTTTGATACTTAATGGTTAATTAAAGAAGCAACTGTTTTAACAACCCACCCAAGAAACACGGGAGAAAATCAACAGAGTCTTATAGCATCAGCTCACCTGTCATAATTTCAGACCTCCGTATTATTGAATTCTCCAGTTGATCTCATTATTACCTAACTCCATTATGAATGCGAACTGCACCTCATCTGCCTTCTTCATAAGTATGTCAATAAGTATATCCATCATTTACTGTACATTCGTGAATCTACTGTATAATGTGCACACAGTTGAGCCAGTTAGCAATTTACAGCTTAGACTATGCAGATATTTCAAGTAGGACACGTACACGAAACTAGCTAGTTTTCTCCTTCCCAGGTATATTGACTGCATACTCAGAACATTGGTAAATACACGTTGTGTATATACCCGATGACGGAGATTTAAGCTGAGTGGGTAAACAGCAAACCCCGATGTCGTCGTTTTTGCTCACTGATGTAAACACCTTATAGTTTATTGAGTTTGTGATGCAACGATTACCCAAATAAAATTAATTGCACAGCGAGGGGAACCGATTATTCTTAGTTGATCCGGTAAATGGTGGGATACGGCAGCTGTTGAGCATATTAGAATACGGGATTCATATTAAACTTCTTGATCAATCCATATGCCCAGTGTTATTACTATTCAAAGAGCAGATGACGTTAAAGCATCAGAAATTATACTGATGCCAAATTGTTGTGACTTGATATAATCAATATGGTTGATCAATCTGTCGAGAAAATCAGCAGAATCTAACAGCCTTACAACCAACTCAACTAGGATAATTCATTATTTTTGTAACGAAAAATTCATTTCACTATCACATTGCTTTATCATGAATGGGATCAGCATCTCATCTGTCATCTGCCGACACTTTTCAATACGTCCATTCATCACTCACGGCACACTCTCGAATGGTCGGCGGAATGGGCACATATTTGAGGCAGTTTGAACTTTACAGCTCAGACTATCTAGATATTTCAAGTAGAACACATATACGAAACTCCAGCTAGCTTCCTCCCTCCCTGGTATATTGCTTGCATACTCAGAACATTGGTAAATACACGTTGTGTATCTACCCGATGACGGAGATTTGAGCTGAGTGGGTAAAAGACAAACCTCGATGTCGTCGTTCTCGCTCACTGACGTAGAAACCATATCGTATGTTATATATGTGATGCAACCATCACTAGAACAGAATTAATTGCACAGAGAGGGGAATCTATTGTCCTCGGTTGATTCGGTAAATGCTGGGATTTCGCAACCGTTGAGAACAGTGGACTACGGGATTTTGATTAAACCCCGGGATCATTCTATATGCCCTGTGTTATTGCTACTCGAAGAGCGAATGACGTCAAAGCGTCAGGCTATCGTATTGATGCCCAATTGTCGATCGTGCTTTGGTGCCCCTAATGTTATTAATCAATGCGTCAACCAAGTGGTACTTGTAGGTCACTCTGTCATCAAAATTTCAACTCATCATTTCACAAATACTTCGGGCTTCATCAAAACCATTGTTTTTCTTGTTTTTTCCGGTAAAGCGAAGAGCGTTCATCCAATTCGCTGCATCACAACACAGTCCTGGATACACTTGCATTGATCATGAATCCACTTGAACATGCAGCACTCGAGGCAATCGTCTCTAATCGCAATGAAGTGAGTATACATCACTCAAGCGTTCAACCATTGAGATGTTGGCTTTTCCTCAAAGGATTCTATTAGTATGCGGTTAGTCGTAGACCACTGTATTGGGATTGTGTAAAGACTTGACATCAATTGGAAATTCTCAACCACTGGGGTCTCACGCTTTGATGCTCACTGAACGTGAACATTATACTTCGAGTATTTTGATATTGTTGAAGCTGCCTAGTCATCTAAGAATGGTCAAGCCAGGGAATTTTCAAGCCACGACGATGCCACATTTTGCCGTATTAATTTAGGAAGTTGCTGGCGTATACGTTAGATTTTGAACGTCTTTTATTATTACGACTGTTTTCGTCATTGATTACCATACCATTTTAAAAATAACATCTACATTTTTCAAGAAGAAATATCTTGAAGTTGAAAGAAGTTGAAGAGAAAACAGAATACTTGGAAAAAGACGTTGACTGTTTCGACTAAAAATCACGTAATTTCGTGTATTTGATCGTCAACCAACCATTGATAATTTTCATGATGTTTTGGTATTTCTATACTAAGTGAAGCATCCATCACCATCGATAACAGCGAAGCAGTAAGCAGGCTGTTATCATCGTCAGCCAGCGGAATCTGTAATGGTTGTATTAAACGCAAACGGCTACCAAGTTTCCATGCAGTTCATTCCATCAACCAGAATTACTTCATCGACTATGTATAAGTACATAACGTTTACGATATCGTTCCGGCTATTCTCTCCTCGCTAAAGCTGGAAATTGAGTGTCCCAATAACGAGGCGTTGATACTCAAATTTTCCACTATCAGTGCTCTAGATCATTCATTAAATTCAAATGTTGTGTAGAGATAGTTTTAGAATTCATGAAAATCTTGAAATATTCAACCAAACGTTTCTCAATCTCAATCTTTTTGTAATAATTTCTCGCTTATTTTTTTCTCATTTGTTACAGTTGCCTGAGCCCCAGATCAGCATTCTTCTACGAGTTTCCACCCAATGGTAAGTTCTAATAAGATCATTTGGGGTCAATTTTCATCGGAATCTTAACTTTTAATGAATGGAGAATGTAGAATCTTTCAGTCTCCCCACTTTCTGTATTCCTGTGAATTCTGTATATCGACTAGCTTGTTCACATCTCCGAAATACTTTACTTACTTTCTTTTCACTCAATTCCATCGAACTACAATTTACCTGACGAACATTTTTGCGGTAGCACGTTTACTTAATTTTATGCAACAAAAGAAAAAACTATATTGAACGAAAAACGCTTGCTTGATACAAAAAAAAAATCCACGTCAATTAAAAATTTGATAGAATGTCGTATTACATACTTCTATATTCGCAAACGCGATAATACATTGAAAAAAATGTTTAAATTGGAAATTAATGGCTCGACAACAACAATAGTAATTGACGCAGCTTCAGAAAGAGAAAAATGGTCACAAAGCGCCATGCGATTTTGCGACATGCAAAAAACGCGGATATATGAAACAACTCGCAATATCCAACCCATCATTTTGCTTCCAAAGTGAAAAGACTGACAGATGAAAAAAAATTCTGTGGTGAATCGTGAAAAATGGAAATAGTCCAAAGTATTGACAAAAAATTCTCTTGAGCGTTCATATCGACAGACCCGAGAGGCTGTTCGACAGATATAAAAGGATCAGTACAAGCGAGAAAGACCTTCCCGTTGATATTTCATTCCTGCCGAATCCTTCCGTTCCCCATCCACTATCTCCTTAAACCTGGAGGCTATGACCTAAACCCCCATCCTTTTTCAACTGTGCCTTTATGAATACGCAATTGAGATCGCAACTCCCAGTTGGGGATAGAGAAGGAGAGACAGGCAGGGATAGGCGAAGCGGCGGTGCTTTTTGACGCACTTCCTCTCTAGAAAACATATCCTGGAGCATTTCAATTCGATCCTCCTCTTCTCTCCATTGCACTTCGGGCCATTCGATAAAAATCTCATTGGAATTTTAGTAGATTCCGTTGGTCTTTCTTCCCCATCTCAGCAATAGTCAGTCCGCTTTCAAAATATTGGTAACTTTCAGATAAAAATAAATAGAATTAAGAGTTTCTTATCAAACTCCCGAGGGAATTCTTCGCTATAGAGTCACAAGTTCTCTATTCTTTTCTACAAAGGTAGCTTTGCCGCAATCAAGGATCTACAATTTATTGTAATTAAAGACGGAATCCCGGCACTTAACACTTGTTAGCAATACCAACGCTCATGTTTCCTCAACTAAATATATTCGATTCGATTGATTGTACTTCGGAACATTCCACAAGAATCGCATTATAATTTTAGTAGATTCCATTGGTCTTTCTACGATATACAAGCAATTACATTGGATACACTTATCATTCATGACTGTAACGCAGAAACCGATAGACATAAAAGCATCTCATTGAATTCCCGAGGGAATTCTTCCCGACACAGTCACAACATCTCAACTCTCTTCTGCCAAGAAAGCTTTTCTTCAATCAGGAATCTACAATTTATCACGATTGAAGACGGAATCGAGTCACTAATCAGTTTAAGAGCACAGCACCTCCATATATATCCAGTAATTCAATGTAAGAGGTGCCCTAGATGCTATTGCAGCACTTAGCACTTGTTAGCAACACCAACACTCATGCTTACTCAACCAAATATATCCGTGAGTACATACATCATCTACAATGGGAATCAGCTCTCAGTCTATGCACTAACCGTACCATTCCGCATCTCCTCGACTATGCTGTCTCTCTGCACTTTAACCCCTCCCCCTTGTCCCCCCACCGCTTCGTCACCACTCTCTTGTTCACTTCGTCTCCTTCAACCAGTGTTGTCTCTCCCTAGAATCAAACTGAGGGATGCCGGTAGAATGCATTTATCCTCGCGGTCTACACACCCTATACACACGATGCGCTTATACCTGGATCTGTTACTGTACCAATTGCCACAGAATTACTACTACCACCTCCTCCAGTTCATTGGATTTGCAGGTCGCGTGGTTACATACGTCTTCAACGACAGTTACGTCCATGCAACAATGTCAGTGATCTACATTCTATTCCATCGCCTGTAAAACATCGTCTCAGCATACTTAACTTCATCAATATTTCTCACTTTCTTTAGTGCATCAATGTATTCATGAAGAGCTGTGAGAATCTTGTCACACGGTTGAGCTTCTGAAATCACTTGAGCATTTCCAATTCGTATCCATTATTGAAATTTATTTATCACTTACTGAAAATTTTAGGCTTACTTTGGCTTTTGTTGCATCAATTTTCAAGTTCCCTGGATATTTCATCGGTTATCGTGGTGATGATTCGAGCTCTCTTCTTCCACCGACAAATTCTGCTGCTGTTCAGGCAGCAGTTTCGATAACGAAGTTTTTTAGTTGGCAGAGTCGACAGATTCATTCCGTCTAGTCGTCCTGCGATATGATATACTCGATCTATCTGGTGGGAGTTGTATTACCACTCTAATTTTGTGGTATCTGGATTTCGCAGCAAATGCCTTAGACTCTCTCAATGCCAATAGTTGAAAATAGTAGTCAACATCAGAGTGCGATTCACCTCTGGGTATTGTGGGTCATTGAACTGAAGACTGGTATGCAGTTGAATAATATCAGGGTCTCATCAACTGGCCAATCTCTTGTTTGGTAGGCGGACGGTCACATTAAACAATACCCTCCATGCAAATGATGCACGTTTAATTGCATCCTATTTAGCATATTCTCCGTCCTGCACTGAGAATATCACCGTTAATCGATCAACAGACACCATTCTTCTGTCACGCTCTTGCGTTCCGTGAAAAGTTTTTTGAAATTTGTGTTTTTTTTTCGGAGGTATTATCCCATGCAGGACCACTAGAAGCAGACACTTCATTTAGGAAAATGACTGCTAACAAAATTGCTAAGCATCCCGTTCGTACTTGCCTAGCAATTATGTTATCATACATTTTCCTTAATGAAATCGTCAACCCTAGTGAGCATTAGTGATTTAGAAATTCCAAATTCTTAATAATTTTGATATCAATATTAGTACTCAGGCACCGAAGGCGTGCCTAAGCTATGCTTCGTCCTTGTCTAATCGAGATGCCAATATTAAAAGAAACTCCTCTACCAAATGGGACCAAATTCGGATCCACCAGTAAAATCGTGTGTCTCTGTCGAAAAGCATTTCAAATATCTAAACTGTTGCCCTCGGAGGGACACACAAAGTGTCAATCATTCATGCTTAGTCAGTTATTGAGGTGGCACCCCCACAAATATTGCCCTTTCGGCTCAGGTTTAATGTAACCTGAATGAAGAAAATTGCGCTTTGTACAAAATTTTTGAGATCCTGCTCGTTGGTGGTCCACCACTTCGACACTAATTGAAATAGACTCTCGATTACATTTGACTCAATCGTAATTCACTATTAAAACAGTACTATCCGTTCAAAAACCATTTCAAATCTCTAGAATGTTCTCACATCATATCAAAATGCCCTCTACCTCGACGAATCCCCCAGTCTCTTCCGCATTGTCCATCATCTTCTTCCCATTCTTCTTAGACGCTCAGTTGCACTCGAGGGGAGACACAAAGTGTCTATCATTCGCGCCTACCCAGTTACCCAAGTGGTACACAGAAATACACACGTGTGAACCTTTTGGCTTATGCGGAATGTACCTCGACTGAAAAAGGTTGACGGTATATGTTGGATAAAGAGTGCGACTTTGACACAAAAAAGTGAGGAGGCAAAAAAAAAACAACTCACACAACAAGAACATGAGTGGGAGTGCTATCGCTCTTGGCTGGTCGCCATGGTAACGTGCGTGCAGCTACTACCACTAGTACAGAGGCGTGACAAATAGGGAAGAATAGACAATGATAAAACTTCATCCCCTTCCTCTGATGTGTCGAGGTACTCTTGACAAGAGACATTCAGCCCGGAAGTGGGTCCGACCGTGCATGACACCTCGACGACTTTGCACACCTCCCTATGACCTGGGACACGTTTTTTTTAACAGCTTTATAGCTTTTGGCGAATAACCCTGAAGCGATGTAAACTACCAACTCCTTCCTTTTCATTGTTTGTGAGTGGTGAATGTTTATATATCGTTACGAATGTTTGAAAATTTAATTGAATGTTTGCCGCTTACAGTCCCACTTGTATTTTTTGGTATTGCTGAGAATGGATCAAGAAACTCATGGAACGAATTCATTATATTTTTTGATAATTTTGATGGAAAATTACTGTAAAACTCTTACTGTGAAAATTCACCGCATGTTTATGAAAAAAAGAACCATCACCTGGACGAACTTTGAACCGTTGATGGGGAAGAAAGGAGACCAATTTCAAAAGCACATTAGAACTTCTTGAAGAAGGTAGCCATAGAGGTTAGTTGAAGGTCCTCAGGCCATCTCCGTGTTTAATAACTTTTTAAGGAGAATATCGTGCTTTCATTTACCGGCTTCCCTGAAAAATGGCCCGCTTTCGGTGTAAAAAGAGAGGAAGAGAGAATTACGAGGAGAGATCACCTGGCGGTTAGACAGAAATTCGTAGACGCTTGATATTCAACATGTTAACCACCTCTGAGCGTGTTGAAGATGTAGAATAATTTTTGGAAAATTAATTTGGAAATTGTTGCATTGAGTGAAGCACTTGAATTACATGCAGAAGTCATGAATTCGAACCTCGACTTGTGGAAATTATCTGGTCGAAATTATCATCAGTCGTCGCGCAGTCGAATCAATGGAGCAAATATAATCCCCAAAAAGCACTTGAACTTCCAATGTCTGCATTTTTAATATACTTCTCTCAATAATCGAGCATCTAATGGAGAGGTTTTTATCGGTTACTGGAATAATAGATTTATCCAGTAGAAATAGCGTTCATGATTTAAACTTTTAGATATCGGTACACGAAAAACAGTACCTAAAAGTTTCACTCTTGCTCGGGGTTGAGCTGCCAGAGTTCCGATTATACCTGATTGATTCTTCATCAAAAGTATAATATTCCTCAGGAATAAAAAATCGAACGTTTAACCATAGATAGTATTCATGAAAGATTCAGAATAACAAAGTCGGTGATCTATGAAAATATAAGTAATCCTCTAGTGGAAATAGAACTGACAAACTCTCGATTATTGAACTGAATGAATTGAAATACTGAGAGTTATCAAATTTACCACTGAATTTTATTTTTGAATAGACCTCTGAATTCCAAGCGGTTGAATTATTCTAAATCGGGGAATATTAAAACAGAGATGCTTCATTAGACTTACCAACTGGTGAATATTTCCTACTTTGGAAAGAACAATAATAGTCATCCAATAATAATCAACATAAATGAGCGTATTTTTTTTCATAAAAGTGAATTACTAGGAAATACGTGGAAGCCTCAAATAACTCAATTTAAATATATATTTTTTTTTCGCTCTAATATAGGAGGAAAGTGGAAAACACAGATCGTAATTTTGCTGAGAGCAATAGACGACTAAAAAAATTACTCTTTCCCGCTTGTGGATGCATTTTAGTAGAAAGAAGGAAGGAGAATAAAAAAAAGTGGGAGCCAGAGCTCGAGTACCTGGAATTGGATAATTTTTCGCATTTTCTGTCGCAATAGTGTATATAAACATGGTTGTGGCAAGAAAAAGCTGTCGCGGCAAACAAGCCAGAGGATGAGAAAGGAAAAACGTTAAAAGGTTGGGAAAAAAAGTATCACAAGGGGAGGCGTATCGAAGCGAGAGTAAAAACATCGGGCCGATACATGTGCAGACGTACACTAGCACGACTGGAATTGATGGGGATGGGAAAAATATCGTAGATGGTGTTGGCTGGTTATGTAACAAAGTTTGGCGCCATACATGCTTTGATGGTGCAGTATTGCCGCTTTTATCCATTCATATCACTTATTCTTTTTGATACTGCGTGAAATCCTTAGTGAAGGTTTTAGGGAAATCGGTTTTTTCCGATGCACCATGTTGTGAGGTGTAATAAAATCGTTTTATGGATCACAGGGAATGCACAGTTCTCATTACTCTTCAATCTAATTATTGACCTGCTGAATTTTTATTCGTTTTGTAATTTATCCCTATTTTTACGGCTTTATATAGTTTCTTTTGATACACTGTGTGCAAAGCGAGATTTTACGCACGCTTCATGTGCCGAAATATTCACTTCACCCACATTGTCTCAAAAAATACGTTTCGATACTCGCCGGAATAGTGTTTTTAAACTCGTGGGATTATATCATGGGATTATTACCCACGAGTCCTCCGACGAGCCCATAGGCATTTTCTCGAAATCGTATCGAAATATACTATTTCCGTATTGCTCTTCACTTGGCCTGGTTCGGAGATTGGTACGGGCTCCAACCCGAACTCTGAGAAGTGACAATCACTAGGGAAAAATATCGTTCCTGCGTTATCGTTATGGGGTTTTTTGACTCGGGTGGTTGGCCGCCTCGCCTACGGCTCAGCTCACGAAACTCCACGCCAGCAACAAATCCCATAACGACAGGCCGGATATATACTATTTTCTCCTCGGGAAGTAAATTTGGATTTCATGCCGGAGTGATTGGTTTTTTAAATTTTATATTGATTTCATTCATACTTTATGATTTGGAATGTAAGCATTATGGTTCAGCATGATGAATTCTTCATCAATACTTAACGAAAGACCGGACAAGCTGTAGAATCTTTCAACCCATACTTGGGGGGATGCAAAACAGCACAAGTGAACATTAACAGTACTGGAAAAATTTTTTTAGATGGTGTTGACTTCATGCTTTGATGGTGCAGCGTTGCCGCTTTTATCCAATCGTATAATTTATTCTTTTTGATACTGCATGGAATTCTTATTGAAGGCTTTTGGAAATTACGTTGTTTTACCGTGAACCACGTTGTGAGGCGTAATAAAACCGTTTTATGGATCACAGGAAATATTACTGTCCTCATGGCTTTTCAATCCAATTATTGAATATCCGAACTTGCTTTCCAACTTTTTCTCAGATAATTTTTACGGCTTTTTTTTCACCGATTAAAACAATTTCGTCCCTTCCCCTGAAGTTATTTATATCTAATGTTATTGATATCTTCCATAATTTATGCCGTAATCCCCAGTTCGAACTTCACTTGGTATAATAGGAATTTAAAGATAAAAAATTTGACAAAAGTGATGAATTCTTCGTTAACGTTTGATGAAGAAAAAGAACAACTTGCATGGGCGGGCATCAGCGCGATTGGAATACAGAGGCGGGACTTTTTAGTAGTCCCTTCTCAGTGTTGCAAATTGATAATACTGGAAAAGTCTTGGAGATGACGTTGGCTAATTATGTAACAAAGTTTGGCGCCACACATACTTCCATGGCCATTCCATCGACTCATATCACTGATTCTTTTTGATACTGAATTCAATTCTTACTGCAGATTTTAAGGAGATACGTTTTTCTCCGGTGAACGACGATGTGACGCGAAATAAAACCATTTCAAGATTGTAGGAAATTTTACAATTCCCATGGCTGTTTCACTTCAATTATCGAACTTCTGAACTTCGCTTCCCTCGCGAAAGTTTCCCGATATTTCTAATTGATTTTTTTTTCACGATAAAATAAAAATCTCCGACTCTTGCCTCAGTGAATATTTTCTTCTAATTTCACTGGTTTCTTTCGCCCAATAAATCATACATTACCCTTGGAAATCGGATTCCGTCGAAAAATCGTACATCTTAATTTTCAAACTTTTCTCATTTTCCTCGAATCCTCATACCTAAAACAATTTCGTTCGCTTGTTATTTTCCTCTCCCTCTCTCTCCAGTGATGCGGCATACCCTTGAATTCGTTGTCTGGCATCGCTCGTGCCATATATTCTTCCCGGATATCGAGGCCTTGGCGCATTCGACGGACTGAAAAGCAAGTTTATTTTTATTCCATACGATTCATTCGATTGAACATGACTTGTGGTTACAGCCAGCCAATATATTTTCGATATTACGCGAACGAAAATTCCGAGCGTCCCTGGAGAGTCCTCTGTATTCTTTCGCCGGCGCTCGTTCACTTCCAGTTCTTTTTTTTTGGTCGCCACTTTCGGGGCGTTTTTCATCTTCTATCTCTCATGCCACTGTGAAATGCAGCCTGCCATTAAAATTACTCTCGGAAAATTACTCAATCAATGGATGTCCAGAAAAGAAGCGTTTATTTTAATCAAATGATGTTTTTATATAAACTCATTTTGGTAATTAGGACGTATATTGAGTCCACGCAACTTTGCTAGGAAACTGAATGGATTTATCAGTTAGTGCCTAAACTAAGTATAATCCGTAATAAAATCAAGGCGCACTCAGTTAGGTGAACAGTTGGGTGGGTGGGAAATGAACACTTTCAGCACCATGGTGCACCTTTTGGGATTCCTTTCCACACGTTGAATTGAATTTATTTCATTTATTTTTATGTTTTAAATTTATATACCTACAGTAGAGAACGAGTGGGGAAGGATCCGTACAACTACCCAAGCATACTGAATTTCAATTCATTATGTCCTGACATCATCAATTCATTGAAAACCACCAGCGTTCCGCCACCAGAAATGTTATTTCCCATCACATCCCAACTATATTATAACAACTTTCATTCAGTTTTCCAATAAAAAGTTGTGAGTCGGTATAATGTACTATTACTCTCATTTTTTTAATTTTCGATTCTCTTTCTCGCGCACATAAATATTTATAACACAACTGAAAAAGGAATCTCTTGCAATTCTCTAGATTTTATTGGGGAGAAAAAAAACAACAATAAAATATGTTTCGAAACAAAAATTGATTCCTGTATCTACACCTGGAAAAATCATTAATAGGTATCATATAAATAAAGTTATTAAATGGTCCAAAAAAGTGAAAAATATTTTGTTGATGGTCAATGAATGTTTTTTTTTTATGATTAATAAAAGTTTACTTGGTATAATAAAATTATTGTTTTTGCGACGAATACCAAAAAATAGTTATTTGTGAAAATCGATTGGTTGAAATAATACAAGAAATCTAATCAAATTTTGTAGTTCATTAAAATCATCAATTGTTTTGAGTATAATATCATAGTAATATCCCTCCAATTATCACGCAAAAATTCATTCACACAGTCCAATAATTAAATTCTCCAATTTATTCAACCGTGCGTGTTTGCATACAAAGATCGCGTGCCTCCTCCGAGGAATGACCTGAACGACCCGATAACTCGTCACGTCAACAACGGGGCGGGACCTCTCTCTCCGTCTCCCCCATTTCCCCATATTTTTTCCCCTTCTTTTTTTTCCATATATTGTACGCGCAAACCATCTGATGAGCTCCCAACAACTCGTTTCAATGCGATATCTCTTGTGCCTCTCAGATAACATCTTCAGAGCTGCATCCGTGTTGATGTGCACATGTACGAGAGAGAGTATAAGTTTTTCTTTTGTTGCTTATACGAGGTATGAAAAAAAAGGAGACCCATATTTTGTGCACACAAAGGTAATAATCCGTATAAACATTAAACACTAATGTTAAAGTCAGATGTGTTCTTCGATATCTAGGTTGTTTAGTGGTTGTAGACGGTGTTCCTTTCTCATCAGCCACGCGATGAATTAATCTGTTTATGGTTTATCATAAAAAAGGCCTCCTGTAACGAGGAGAAACGAGCTGAAAATAGTAAACAAATATTACCCTTTGGGATTTTATACCCTCGAATAATGTATATTCGCGTGTTGACCAGTCGATACTCCTCAGATACTCATTTAGTCCTATTGGGAACAGAGTTTAATTGAATTTAGTAAAATGAATGTACAGTTTTTAGTTCGAGTTAATCAGCGACATTTTTATTTTGCCAATGTCATTCAGAAAAAAAATCGAATATACAATAAATTTGAACAAATTTTTCAGGGTCGAGATTCTAATTCGTAAAGTTTACGTGGTTCCATATTTTTCGAACACTTGTTAATATAACCATTTATTTTAGATAAATTGATAGATGTTTGTCACTGGTAAAAATGAAAAAAATGTGGTAATCATGACGTAGAGCTGCTTCTCAAAATTTTTATGTAAAACTGAATTGATTTACTACTCACTACCTAAAGTAAGTAAAATCCACAATACAATCGAGTCTGACTGAAACAGCTGAATAGTTTGGTAGATGAGAAATGAGCGCTATTCTACACCATTGTGCACCTTTATTGTGGGGTTCACACCCGCCGCATCCCGCTCGCAAACCCTGGGTAATCCAAAGTGCTGATGAGGTTTGTTCATACCTTACCGCACGTTGATTTGAATGTAATCGAATTTATTCCAATTTTATAATTTATATACCTTCAGTAGGGGAGGTCAGGATAAGATTCCAAATCTTTATCCCTGATATGAACAAATCATTAAAAGCAACCAGTTTGCCCCCCCCCCCCCCCGGAAATATCATTACCTACAATATACAAACAAAAATAAAATAACTTCACTTCAGATTTCAAAGGAGAAATTAAGAATTGCTGTACCGATGGTTTACCATATTTTTTTCATTAATAAATTAAAATCGGAAAGATAGAACTTTAGTTATGAAATAGAACGTAAAATGAAGAAAATTATGACTTAAATTTTTTATAAAATAAGCTTTAGAAACATCCAATTATAATAGCAGAAACTACAACAGCAGAAATGATTTACAAACATTGGATGATTTACGGAATCAACACCTTATGAAAATCAACTCTTGAATTAGAATTTAGCATGTTAATTTGAAACTTTCAACTTAATACTCTTAAAGTCTCAACGTGATTCCACTCACCTTGTTCAAATCATCACTGAGAAAATCCTTATTTCGAGATTTGAAGAGTCTCAAGTGGGGACTTTTAAATATTTCAAATTAAATCCGTCAAAGGTATGAACTTAAGGATGTTAGAGCATTACAACCTATTTTAGCTAACGAAAAAAATGGTGTGTCTAGGCTAACACCGATATCCCCCGCACTAGGGAATTCTCACCAGCAGTAACTCTCGAAATTTGACAACGTTGCAAGGAGCGCCGTAGTGCGCATGCCATTCATCTAATCATGGGTCCCTCAGTGTATACTGAAGTCAGCAT
>JAPYZM010001108.1:0-32160 GCA_030522845.1 Psyttalia concolor
GAAAAACATTTTTTTGTCACGAAAGCCCAATCAGGGGGAGTGGACGAGGTGGAGATGCAGAAGCACGGTCCAGCGGTCGCCGCTTTCCGGGAGGGGGGGGGGGGGGGGCTGCCCCCCCCGCTGAAAAAGTTTAAATAACAAAATTTTCAAAATTAAACATCTTAAAATGCTCACTAGGATTTTCTGAATAAAAGTATAAATTGAAAAATATGAGTGAAGTTAAAAGAAATTTTAAACAAATATTGTGATTTCAATCGAAGTGTCATTTCTCGAAGTATGAGGGAAAAAACGAGCGATGAAAGAAAAAAAAACGATGAATTAAGGGCAAAAAATTACGCGGCGCTAGTGGAGGCAGACGCCGTTATTATTTCACCCGCTTTGTGCGGCAGATAGGGGCGGTATAACGGCACAGGCTTGAACAAGGGCGTGGGGACGAGCCTTCCGCCTGTCAGTGGCAATCTGACAACGCACGAGTTCACAGCTTCTGTGCGTGGACATTTTTTCTCCCGCAGTCATTCTACGTTTCATACGTTTGGATTTTTATTTCAAACTGTTTTGGAATTGTTGGTTGTAAATTCCTGTGATTCCTCTAATTAATTATTCTCCTTGACTGTTCATCGCAACCAAGTTCATCGGATAATAGTCGTAACTGGGACAATCTTTATGTTCACTGCTTTATTTACTTTTTTTAAAATTATATAATAACACCTGTAGAGATTTAGAAATTCCCAACCAACAATAGGATAGATGGATGAATGATTTGATAGTTCTAATTGAACACAACACGCTCCGCACGAAAAAGCAATTCAATATGCTGCGGAATATCATGCAATTGATGAAGAAAAATTTCATTAAAATCCAGCCCTCAATTTTTGTAGATGATTGTATTGTAGTTTCGCGGAAATTGGAGGTAAAACTAATGAAAAACAAGAGTCGAAAAATATTACTGTAGCTATACCACAAATAATCAAATAATAAATGTAATGATTTCAAATTTTTCACAAATCAGGAGGAATTATATAGTCTATTCCTATAAATTTAAGTTTTGTTATTATGTTCTTCTGCTTATTTTCTACAAAAAAAAGTACAATTTCGGATTTCATTCACAATTCAATTGAAAAGTTGAAATTTTCTCATTACAATATAAATATGTACTATCAGCATGAAAACTTGAACACTCAATTCACCGAAAAATTTCTTATTTTGAATAACTATGGTAAAATAATTGAATTGAAACCCTCAGTTCCTGTTGATTGTTTTGTAGCAGTTCCAAATTTATTAGACATTGCAAATACATAAAGTAAAAAACCTCTCCACGTGTTCATTAATCTCCATTTATCGACGGAAAATGATTTTTTTTCCCATTACCACCATCGCCGTTCCAAATTGAAGTTAACAGGTGAAAAAAAGGACCGAACAGTGTGTTTGCAATCAGCAGGCAGACGGTGTTGGGATTATCAGATTTTCCATTAGTGCAAAAGAATCCATGAGCTTTTATTAGTTTTTACCCAGTATTTCACAAACTGTTAAATCCAATTTCCCCATCATTTCTACACTCCTTTTTTCCTTCATTTGTTTTAGTATTGATGCATTGGAATATTGTGCAAAGAAGAAGCGCCTCTTCGGTGACTTGAGCACGCGTCACCTGGCTCCTCAATAACAATCAAATTTTACTTCTGACAATTCCATTCGTGGAGTATCCTAAATCGGTTTTCCACCCGCCATCTATGTGAATTACAGAGGCACCAAGGCAATTGAGCTTTCCATTTATTTTCTCTCCTCTTTTTTTTTTATTTTCATTCTCGTAAATCTGAAACGTGGTAGAACACGACAATTTTCACGTAATAGTGGGAAAATGACGAAGAGAAAATCAATATCACTGATCGATGAACGCGACAAGAAATTGAAGTTACCGTATACAGTTCAATGAGACAAAAGAAAAGCACCAACTGAGAGTGAGAAAATTGGACTTTTTCAATTTATTTTCGCTCCCCCTCTGGGTAATGCAAAGTCCACTGCAATTTGTTGAGAATAAATTTCCGTTTTTTCCTCCTCTATTTTCCAAGGGTTCAATTTTTTTTTTAATTATACAAATGACCTCATTCCCAGGCATTGTATGGAATGTGCAACATTTTTTTTTAAATTTCACCCGGCGGAGTTCTTTCTCCCTACAGGGGTAAAATTGTTGAGTGTTGCGAGTACAACTAGCGCGCTAGTTACATTTTTTCCTCTCTGCATAACTACAAATTCCGTTGGAACTACCTCCGGGGCCCCGAGCCAACTGTTGCAAAAATAAAGTACTCTGCGATATCGATATTGCTATTTTTTTTCATAATCTGTTGTAGTATGAACAAATAGAGGAGGAGAATTCAAATTTTGGGATTGATAAAAATTCAAATAAGCAGTGAATATAAGTACTCCTCTAAATTTTGTTGTGAAACTGAATTAATTCATCACTTAGTACCTAAACTCAGTAAAATCCATAATATAATTGAGTCGGACTCAGTTAGGGGAATAGCTCGATAAAGTCATATGGACACTGGAGACCAGTGAACACCGTTGTGCACTTTTTGGACTTCATACCAGTCCCGTCTCCGTCAGGAGCCCCGGATGATGCTAAATATTGTTCCGTTTTGGTGATCCTTACCCCACGTTGCATTTATGTCAAATTATATAATTTATGTTGCTAGGACTCAACCAATTGCGACTTGTCGGCTGCCATAACTGCCCGATAAGTAAAATTTATCGTCCTAGGAGGGTAAGTAACCACAGACAGTAGCGCCTACGCGCGGCGGCAATCTGCGGCACTACCGCCTCTGGTTACTTACTCTCCTAGGAGAATAAATTTACTCATCAGGCAGTATGACAACCGATGACTCCCAATTAATTGATTCCTGGCAACATAAAATCGTATATGACCCTCGGAGGATAGCGGCACATACTCCTCGTATGAGTTTAGATGCACAATTTTAAGCCTCGGCTGAAAATCGTGCATTTAATCTCAAACTTGGACTTATGCGCCACTCATCGTCCTCGATACATAATGTACTATTATGTACCTTCAGTAAGCAAGCTGATGGCAAGGTTTCGTACATCTGCTCAAGTATACTGAATTCCGAATCTTTAAGTATTGATACGAGCACTGCAACCAGTTGTCGACGCTAGAAATGTAAGTTCCTACAACATACAAGCATAAATAAACCACCTTTGTTTCAGTTTTCAAACCAAAAATTTTAAGGTGCTGTAATAAGGTGCTCGTAACTGTTGACCCACTACTATACAAGTAGGTAATCATTGCATTTCACTATTCCTATAGATTTTTCTGTACCACTGAATTAATTCACCACTTACTACCTAAACTACTTAAAATCCGTAATAAAGTTGCGTCGAACTCACTTAGGTGAATAGCTTGATGGCGAGACACGGGCACAATGGTGACAGAGTGTACACCATTATACACCTTGTGGAGTTTACACCAGCCCCGTCCACGTCGCGAACCCTGGATGACGCTGAGTGCTGTTGAGGTTTGTTCATACCCTACCGCACGTTGAATTGAATTTATTTAAAATTATATAATTTATATACCTTCAGTAGACAGGGTAACGAGAAGGTTCCATAGATCTACTCGAGCATACTGAATTCCAAATTTTTGAGTCTTTATACGACCAATGCATTAAAAGGAACCAGTTCTTTACCCTAGAAAAGTAATTTCACACAACATACAGGCAAAAATAAACAGACTTCACTTCAGTTTCCAAAGAAAAAATTAGGATGTGCTAGTCTAATTGTTTACCGCAATTCCATTCTCGATTTGAGGATAACCAAGACGTGATGGGCAGCGATGTTTCGGATAATTTCTCAGGGGCAATCAGTATTTCCAACAAGTGATGAATACTCAACAATTTGAATAGAGATTCAAGGACTATAATGAATCAATCAAATAATTCATTCGATAAAAAAATTATTACCCGCATATATTTAACCATCAAGTACTCGAATTCATCCGCATTCACAATGGGCACTCTATTGACAGATGACATGAGGATTGTTTTTATTTCCCGTTAGATTTCAAATGAATAATCACACAATATACACCAGCAAAATCGATTTAATCTCATTCAAGCAATTTTACAATACCATCAGTACTATAACGTATATCTCGTATAAACGTGGAAAAATACAATGTGTTAAACTCGTGTTTTAAAAGGCGAGTCAAATGGATTCAACTCACGCGTATGAAATACATTTCAAAATAATCCAAAACCACATTTTCAAGCCCGTGTATAGGCGTTCACTCCATCAATATGAGTAAACCAGAGTGCCGGGGAGTTTCAGCGTTTACATTAAATCCAGAGTGGACAAAAAATGAAAGAGATACTTTGGTTTGTGAATTAATCCGATTGAAAATTATCGAGCGTTGCGTAAAGTGAATTGAACACATTTTTTCTCTTTTAGAGAGAAAAAATATATTATCGCTTTATATTTCTCCAGTTTCGGATATTTTTTATCGCACTCGTATTCCGGAGAACTTTATACGGGCTTTTAAAAAAAAGTGTCGTAACGCCCAAGAGACGGGGGATAACCGCTGTCGATAAAGGATCGGTTGGTGATATTAAACTTGGAATTTGATGGAGTAAATTTAATTCTTCTACTTCACACTAGGATTTTAGCGATTACTCGAGAGATGACTATAGATTTCGTTACGATTCCATGAGAATTCACCAGAATTACTTCGAATGATGGAAACCAATTCAACTAATTGCCTCAATGTAATTATCTGGATTGGAAGCATAAATTGATGAAACGAATATGTCTCACAATTTTTGCAACGTTTCCATATGATTATTATCAAGCCGTAAATATAATCGCGTCTCACAGAACGAATTTTGAGATTACAACCCTGTTATTTATTAGGAGGAACTATGAAAGTATATGGATGACAGATATATACGAATTTTTGAAAAAATTTCATGTAGTGCTGGATTTAGAAGACCAGTTAGAGTTATCAGACTCGCAATTTGCATAATTCGATTACCATTCGTCTGATATAAATGTTATTTCAATCATTGATTCAATGATCTAAAATAATTCTCGAAGTGCTACCAAATACACTTCGAACTCCATTAAGATTTACAAGAATAACTCCAAATGATAGAAACCCATTAAGCCCAATCATCTTAAAATTTTCCTTTAAATTGTAATCTCAAATTGATCAAATAAAAGTGATATATTTTCCAATCTCACCATCCTTATTAAATCCATGAATACGAGTTACCTTTTAAAAAGTCGGCTGCGATCACAACTCCGTTTTGGCCGAAGATATAACTATTGTGGATATATCTGTGAGCTTTTATAATATTTCCGAAATAAAATAATCCTTCATTTCATAAATTATTATTATAGACAGAAAAAGTATGGAAACATAAACAATTGGTTTAAGTGTTTGCAAAATCAGACTTGCAATTTGATTAATCAAAAACCGATTTATCCGTCTGGACAAGAGCTCGAAATAATTTCAGAGGGACTAATTCTCTCAGTATATTTATGCTCTTACCCTGAATCTTCCCTTCAAGATTCAGGTTAGGAGAATAGAATTGAGATTAGCCAACGATGATTAGAATAAAAAAATAATTTTATCAACAAATTATAAAAATTTATCCAGGAATTGAATATTTTTTCCCTGTCCCCCCAAAATCAGTATCAATTCAAACACTTTTTCATGTGCTTCCCTTTTCATGATTTTTGAAAAATAAATTTTTCATGTTCTGTAAGAACAAAATTCCCCATTTTCATCAGTTTTTTACGTAATGCCTTGACATTCTTAAATTGCAATCTCAATCCAATCACCCCAAAATTGCCATCAACTTCCCAAGCTCACCGACGTTATTATCAAATCCATAAATACGGTCGTACCTAACAAAAGAGCCCACGGAGTTCACAACCCCGTTACTTGTAAAGACGTAACAAACATGATACGTCAAAGCCTTTTTTTCGGTAAAATCTATTTTTTGCTCCATCGGATCTTCGACAACAAGAAGCTTTTCTTAGTAGCATGATTCCACCCGAGTGGCTAACAGTTACCCGGGCCACTTATGCCGGGATATTCTCCATACAGCAAGACAGTTTTCCGGATAGAAGAGAATGCTCCTCGTCTTTATCTCGAGGGATGTCCTTTTGACGGGCTCCCTGTTGTCGTCTCCGACGGTCCCCGTCGGCATTGCATTAATCTTCTTCTCTAGCTTTCGCCCATCCCCTTTCCACCCTCTTTCGTCGTTCCACCTAGTCCCCTACCCCCTTTGCCGCCAATTTTGCCAACTCCCGGCGAATGGACTTATTGAAAATTCTACAGAGCACTTCTTAGTTTTTTCCCTACCCCGATCCTCTCCACTGGCACAAACTCAGCGGAGACAGACCCCTGGGGGCTTTTTCCACTGCGCGAAACCAGTCGATAGTATTATCAATCACTAGATGTCGCACGTGTCCATTTCCGATACGCCTCGGTGGAGGACACGAATGTGCTAAAGCTTGGAAGCTTCAATCACGCGTGCATGCATACCACCTTTTGAAGTTACTGGACCGGTCTTCAATTTCTCCCTTCAGTAAAGCACGTCTGTACGTATTTGCGCCTCGTTGCCCTCTGTCACATTGACATTTTCTGATAATGGTATTCGAGACTGGGTTTCAAAGGAGACACCGGAGAAAATACGTAATTAAATTTTAACTTCGAGATCAGAAGGAAGGAAGTCGATTGGGGAACTGCTCAGAGAGTTTCTCGTAGATATTCGGCAATTTTTCAACAGCTACACTGGTTGCAATTTTTTGAATAATTAAACAAATTCGGTTGAATTTTTTTGTGCCGGGAATTTAATGACAAATCAAGCTTGAAGCGTTTGTCAAATCTTACATTCACCGGAAATGCACTGGTTTGGGATACTTCAATTTTTTGGGAAGTTGCATTGAAAATTTAATGAAATGTAGAATTAGGATTTCTGAAAAATCTTTTAGAATTGCCGACGCAATGTCTGTAACGAAAATTGTCATTATTTTGACATAATAAATACAGACTATAAATTTCTGTCGCATTATTCCATGGAAACGACTAGTGATTGAGGAAATTTTGGTAATTTATTCCCTCAAGTTTGTTAAACTAAGCTAACTATTTTTTTTTTCTAAAATGTTATTGGACTTGAATCGCTTCTCATCAAATCTTAGAAACGTGCGGTATTCGTAGTTTAGCAATTCACAACAGAATTGTTATTTTATAATAAAAAATTCCAGTGAGATCGTCACTTGTAATTTTCCTGTTGGTTAAAATTTCAAAATTTCATTGAATGTATGCAGTGAGTGGCAGATCAAATTTTAAAAATCTTCCTTTTTCGGTTACTTTCTACGCCATCTGAGCGGGAAAGTGTTGATGAGCTTTGGGACTGTTTATGACGTTACACTGTACATTCTCATTTCCGATAATATGATAAAACGTGCTTGAGTTTTTACCGCAGTAATATGGGCTTACTGGTCTGTGGAGCACACGCGCTGGCATGGAAATACTTGATGAATTAGAAGGCTAAAAGGTTATCTCCATAATAATACTCAGGCATCAAGCTATATTATTAAACTACTACACGCTTCACCGATTCTTTATCCCATTTACTGGATCAAGGTGTGCAGCACGGCTGATTAGATACCGAGTTGTTGGTGGGAGTCGGTCAATCATAAAATTACGCAGCTAAGTTTAGACGTCGATTGTGGGAGAGAATTATCCGATTCAATTTTTTTTTACTGATTTTTTTTTTACTGATACATGTTACACTGAAGGATTAATGTACTCTCGGAGTCCTCCACAATTTGATTTCGTTGCTTTGCTGATATTTGGGTATTTGTCGATTTTCTTCTTCACCCGAACCTTTTACAGATCTTACAAAATAAATGTAATTAAATTTGCCTTTTTTTATTTTTACGAAATAATGGAATGGAAGTTCCTCAATATTAAAAAAAAAAAAACCTAAAAATGTCTGAAAACCGCCGACAATTTTTGGCAACAATTTTTAAGTGCTTGCAGAGAGTATAGATTACTGACAAATCCATTCAGCCATTTTGAAATCTTCAACTGGCAGACCGCTCCGAATGACAACCATCAAAACTAATTAAAGTATCACAAGTTTCCATCAAATTGAAAGACATATAAATTTTAATAATTTTATGACTACCACATGAAGTCTAATCGCAACGAATTGTTCAGGGGAGAAAATCAGCATTTTCAGATGAAGCTTAATAAAACTTTGGGCATTTGGTAGAGGCACCGTATGGGGGCAAAAGCGTCGTAATTAATTTCAGCTTTCTTCCCGGATTTCAGGGGTTCTCCATTACCTCTCTCCGTCCCTCCCGTCCCCACTGTTTCTCATCCCTCTTTCTTTGCTTTTCCTTGTGCACTCTTGGGATATTCAAGGTGAAGGGTACGAGCGGTGAGAGGCTGGGGGTATGCTAAGAGCGCCCGAAGGCACGTTTCGGGTATAATACAAAATTAATTTCCTCTTTTCTACCTTCTTTTATCATGATACTTTCCCCTCGCTGCCTCAACGGGTTTCTACTTCCTTTATCCCTTTTCCACCCGGGCCCACTCCCCCGTTCACTTTTCATGCTTTTCCGGTGATGGTGTACTGTGTATTCACTACACAACCATACCACCTTGTAGAAGGATTTTTTAAAATGTTTTCATACCCCATGAGTTACTTCGCTGTCTTTAATTAATTTCCAAAATTCAAGATCGTAGATAAGCGCGAAATTTACGGCGAGGATGTTATGAAAATTTATAAGTTATCTCCTGTATTCAAAGGAGCTCGCGAGATGAATGGGATAAATGGAAATTTTTTTGAAGGATTTTCCTTCACGTCTTTTGCGTAAGAAACAAATGATACAGCGGAAAATCTAACATCTGCAGGACTCGATTCGTATAGACTCTGAGAAATCTGTAGCTAAAATCCGTTTTTGAAATGGTAATTGATGATTGTTTTTTAAGATCCTTGTTTTAAAAATGCAGAGTATCCAATATTAACTGGTATCTCCTGACAATTTTGGGGATTGGATGGGAGAGGAGTAATTATTTATAACTAATCTGTCATGTACATTTTCAATTATAAAATTGAAGTACTAGGGAATATTTTGTGGAAATTTATTCAGTACATTTTTTATTTATCTCCGTCAATTGAGATATTCGTGTTCTTTTCGTGAGGATTGCACTTCGTAGAGTATCGCAAAGTAAATACCTCATTAAACGACTCGAGGTATCTCTGGATAATAATTACCAAGTCTAATATCCATCGATATGGCACGTCTATATTATTTCGATAACCGAATATTATCTAATTCTTATTGATGACCCACTCAATTTGACACGAAGCAATCAGAGAATTGAAGAATTTTGCTTCGGGCCTTTTCTGATGTAACGGCCAGACTATTTACATATCGATAGAAAAAACATCTTTCGACAGTGACCATTCACTTAATAAAATAAGATATTCCGTGTCAATTTTGAAAATCGTGGAATCTTCTCATGAATGATTCTTCTTTATGAATGATTCTATTTTAAATTGAATTCACACTCCCAACAATGAAAACTCAAATGAAGCTCATACTTAATTTTTAAGACATGTCAAACAGTGAAGAGGATTTTTATGTATCGAATAAATCTTCTGCCGTAAGTAGTTTTGTGTCTCGATGGCTAGGTCATCGCCCTCAGCAGACGATCTTGAAGGTAATACATTGTTAAACATTTCAAGATATCTCTGTCTATCGATTACCAAGTCCAAACTCATCGATATTAGGACATCAGTGCTATTCGATAACTGAAAATTGTCTAGTCCTTATTGATGACCCACTCGATTTCAAATGGTGCATCCAATCAGAGCCACTCGTACATTCATGAATATTTATTCTCCAAAGGGTACTAAACGATGTAAAGGTGATTAACAGTTAGCGTCTCGAGGGGCATACTCTTCAATTTATTTCATCAACATTACTCTTACATTAATCACCGGGGCATGTCGGCTGAAACGTCACCGCCAGCAGTTGGGTAATTAGAAACGGTCCACTTTGCCCAAGCAAATTGGGGGTGCGCCTAGATAAATAATCAGTTGAAAGTGAGATTGAGGGGTTTAATGGTGTTTGTTGATGCGGCGCCACGGGTGGGGTTTACCACGAAATTTTTAAGTGAAATACGCGGGGAAGATAGAAAACTCATCAGATCTTTTGATGAGGCATCATTCATCATCGATTGTGCGTGCGCCGCCGGAATTCCGAGTGGAATCTGGTGATGATGAAATGATTACTCTTATGATATTGGTTGTGAGAAAGAGTCGTACATGGAATACATTAACTTTGATTTTAATTTTTTCATTTTTAAATTTTAATAATGAATTAAGAACTCGGTTGGATATTTCAATTAATGATCTCAATCGTCATTTAAGTATTTCTTGAACCGGAAACGGCTTAAATTTTTCGTATCACTTGATGAACATTTCCAAAAACTGCGCTAGATATCTTTTAATACTTTTTTTCCGAATGAAATCCTGTTTATTTTGTGCATTATTAAATATTTTTTTATTTACGATGGGAGAGTTCTTTGTTCTCTGACGATTATTATCAAATAGTACAAATCATTTTTAAAGTGAAACTTTTGGTAACAATAGCTGGCAGTTTACTGGAGGCGAAGAAAGACATTCTTCGAAATGCTCCTTCAACAATATCATTTGATGAACTGTAATACCCCAAACAAATCATTTTATTGCACCACCTCAGCTGTGACCCAGACAGACCTGATCTTAAACTCGAGTGTGGCTGAAAATCCGAGTAGCTCCTGCGCTTTTAAATTCCGAGAGGGAGAGAAACTCCAGAAATCGCCCCTCCCAAACTCCAGTGTTATAAAAATAATGAACGACCCGAACTAACTTATTTTATGGTTTCCACTAGTGTAATATCTCGCTCGCCTCAATTTTCGATTTTGAAAAATAAACTAGAACAATGAAAATTAATGTGAATCATTACTCATAGTCTCGTAAACCAAGAAAAGAGCGATAATAGGATTCCTAAATACTTCATAAGACTAAACTCGAGCTCCCACCTTATCTCAATTCTGAAATGGACTTTTAAATAATTCTGAAGACATTCGAGGATGCGACTCACGACTGTCAGCTCGAATTACAAGTCTTAAGGAATCCCCGGGAGCAAGAAAGGAAAGGATAATTGCACTGCGCAAAGTCGAGACATTCACTGCGTTCACGAACCATAAGATTGCCAAGCTTTTCTTTTATTCTATCACGAATGGTCTCTCTCACCTCATTATAATAGCACGGGAGATTGAATGAAATAGAATATAAAGGGAGAGGAAAAAAAAGACACAAGAAAAGGGACTTACAATACCTTGAGGGGGAGCTGAAGATCTTCAGGATTACAGGGAAAAAGGAGATTTTTTTTTTGTTTTATTCTGAGGACGTTCTACTTTTTGAATTCATTATTCATTGAGTAAAAAATCGCTATCGATTGCAGGCGACGAAATATCAAATGGTTCAGAAAACGATATTTAATGCTCCAATTAACTCATCGGTTAAAGATATTTATATTAAAAATTATTCCCGAATACCGGTAATTATCTCTCCAATTGAAAATATTTTCACTCTTCATTTGGGAAATTAGTCAGCGGAAAAATAAACAATAAAGGCGACAGCATTCATCTGAAAAAAAATCGCTCAGAGAAATACACAAAACCACAGGCAGAGAATCCATAAAAAAGGATGAAACAAGAACCAAATTTCGCATATCTGTTTTTGCCCCGAGAGGATATGCAAGCTCTCGGCGCTTTCGGTTTTTGTTATCACCAGTTGGGTCATGTCAGTAGTCAAGCTATAAAAAGCACGGCAAGTCATACGGAATATGCACGAGTGAATCGAATGCATAGGCAATGGATAAACAGGCAGCTGACTTTGATTGTTAATAATAAACTGATCCAGACGATTTCCATCAATTTTATATTTTAATAGTATTACGAATATTAAAAAAAGGAGGAAGAGTCGTTAGGCTTCTGCGGTTAAATTTATCAGAAAATTTCAACATTCATCATGTTTAAATTTTAATGAAAATCCCGTCTAACTCGGTAGTGGTAATCTTCTCGGAACAAGAGAATCTCATCTTCCTAAAACACTTTTTTCTGTCAGGTATCAGGAGATTTGGTGACTTATAAAATTGACAACACTTTCTGGTATTAAGTAATTTTTCAAGAGTATTTACTGTCGTAGAGAAAAGGGAATTAAAAAATTGCCCTAAGCAAAGGGTAATATAAAAAATGGTTGTTTGTACCACAAGTAATTGCAAGAAATTTTCGTGCATTACAGGGTATAGTTTATGAGTTATGAGACAGCTTCATAATCAAACTTCGCAAAATGAACTTGGCACAATGTTTTTACATCTTGATATTTCCGAAGTTTCCCATTGCATGGGCAATGTATAAGTCTTCTATCATGAATGCCTCCCTGGCATACAGCCATTTCTGTGCTCCTGGTACATGAAGTACAAATCAATATGCACGTAATAAATCACTTGAGATTCGATATTATAATCCAGTGCAGGAATTGTAGCCAAAAAATTCTAACTTGAACATTATGATGTTGGCTTTTCATGATTTCTTATAATCTGGATTGAAAAATCTGAATAAAAAAACAAATATACAGTAATTGAGTTATTAAAAGATGAATCATTTTTTGCCTCAGTAATTAGTCAAAAAATTCTAGTCTAAAATTATTAATCACGGAAACATATTTTGAAAGAAATACAAATTGTATTGAAATATTTTTCTTCTTCTTATCTGAACGTCCATTTCAATATAATAATCTCCAAGGGAGAATATCCTGTTACACTACACCTGTTTGAAGCTGAACTGCAGAAACTCTAATGAGGGGAAGCGAAACGTTGATTTCGCGCATATAACAATGGTTCAGACTACTCGAACAAATTATACAGAATTTCCGTGTTTACTAGTCCCCGTATGAGTACGTACAATCATTACAAACATATTGAATAGCCAAGGGCTATTGATGTTAATGAGTAATTCGAATTGCGTTGTTGATCATAATGAGAAATGTTCATCCCACAAAGAGAATCGGGATAGTAATTTTTATCAGCTACGAGGTGAAATTAAACGATAGAGAGCTGAAATATTTGCCCTAGTTTTCCAAAATTACTATCTCATAACCGAGTATGAGGAGGAATTTTATTCCCCTCTCTTTCATCTATTTGCATACCCTTTGTTATTACATTCTCGTGAAAAAGAGTCCTCGGTGGAAATGATCCGAAAGAAGTGATCAAACGTAAAAAAAAAAGATGAAGATATGAACACTGGGGAGTGACGAGGGGAAAATATACAAGAGGGATACCAATGGAATTTTCCTCAAACGAGATCCCAAAGAGGCGGGTTTAGGATCGTCATAATTTTCTCGAAAATGGGAGGCCTCGCGATATCCGGCCAAAGGCCAAGCGAAATCGAATGGCTTGAAAATGTGATTGAGGCTGGAGAAATGGAGCCCCTGGAATTGGGGCGTGACGCGACACAGTGATTTTCCTTAGAGAATTCTCTCGCAAAATGACGATGCCGCACATGAGAAAGAGAGAGGTAGAAATGGCGCGACTTGAAGTAGTGCATAAAGTACAGCTCATGTATTGCTCAGTGCAAAGGGCGAAACATGTGATCCATAAAACTTGAGCAATGATCTGCCATGAGAGTTGTATTGGAGAACCAAGGAGCGTATAAAGCGCTATTTTATACCATTTTCATGGGTTTTTGTACGAAAGGGAGAGATTATTGAACATCCAAGGACGAATTACAATTCTCTACGCAGGAATGGGAATTTTTTTTCTCGCCCATATATCATGCGTGGGTCAAGGGGAGTTGAGTTATTGAAGCACCGTTCATCTCCATATTTATTCACCTCCTTCGGGCCTCTCTGGCCGTGGAATATCATGAAAATTGTATTGTCTTCTCCCAGGAGAGAAGAACGAAAATCACCTTTTTCTTTTGGAGTGTGATATGCTAATTTAACTTGGCAAAACCATTTGCGACAAATGTGAATAATACATATAAAAAAAATGATTGAATGGAAGGGAGTGATAAGATGAAAACTCAGAATTCAATGATTTCTAATTATTTTTTCAAAAATATTAAAGAACCTTCACGAGGCTCGAATGTTTCAAGGACCCATCACATGAAGGTAATGTAGCGGATAATAACAGTAAACTGAAAATCTCCGGTGAATTATTCACTGAAAACTCGTAAAAATAAAGAGTCAGGTGACATCAGTAACGAAAGCCTCCAATGTTCTTTCACTGATCCTCGAATATTAAACTCCATCTTCATTAACATAATCAAAATACTCTCACCCTCCCCGAAACCTTAATGGACCCGTATTTATGAGTGCCGGAAGAGTGAATCGTCGAGACCCACTGGCGTCAAAAAGTTGAAGGGTTGAAGAACCCGTTACATCAAGAGCCTCCCATCCTCCGGGCCCCGCGAAACTTTCACTTTTAAAACTTCCCAGTCAAAGTCTTTTACGGCTTTTCTCGGAAATAATTATTCAATACCCGAAGTACCCCATTCCACCGTCTCCCCCCCCCCCCCCCCCCCAACTGGAAGCCAACTCGGTAGAAAACGAAAACATAATTTACCAATTTCCCGTTCATTTCCTCGTTCCTCTGGCGAGTCCAACATCTGAAACTCCAAGTAGAACAGAGCTTCAGTATCTTTGAACGCCGGAGGCACGTCTGTAGTCCAAGCATTGATCGGGTTTGCCAGCATAGACGTCCCTAGACTATGATTGATTCAGCACAATGTGGTTAATTACAAGGATCCGGTTTACACTCTCCATGGTGGTAACTCATGTGCAGTTTACGTTCCCTCCAGAATGTCCAGTAATGGTGGCATTGAAGTAGCGATGCTGGTGAGAGAGGATACTATATCCGATTCTGCCTGGTCACGAGTAAGCTTCCTAATTGCTTCAAATGAACAGTATAATGGACCACCGGTCTCGGTAAACATGGTATCTCCATCTTTATGAAAATTCAATAGTGATAGACCGAGTTATAACGGTCTTGGGCAACTAACTAGTGGCCAACAAATTTTTTTCATTACATCGTTGATTATAACATCAATTATCGTCCATGTGATGAATTCACAAACACTATTTTAGGGTTTTTCATGCTTTGTCAACTGTAATTGTCTCCACTACATGGGCTTTTGTGTGTTTCGAGTCATCGCAAAGCATGCCTCACACGTATAATTATTATGTCAAATTATTCCAAGCGCTGCTGGGCGAAAAGAGCCCTGATTGTGAATAAAAAGAATGTTATTACAAGGCATGTATTATAAGCATAAATTATCAAGTATGAAACTCATTCGGAAGAATCAGCATTAATTGTCGCTTTGATGATAATCAATCCATTCATTGCGTCTACTGATAAAGCAAATCGAACGGATTGAACGAATAGACATTATGTCAAAACCCAACATCAATATTTGGGTTAGCTATTCGTGCGGAGTTTCTCAATAATTATCAATCGCTAGACGCATTCAAGAAGTTGTAAAGATAGTATTGTTTCAACTTTTAGTAATGAACAAAATTATTTCAATGGAATGTTGAATTAACCATACAAAAATCAAGCTTTTATACGAATTGAATGTACCAACGGTCCAATATAATACGGTACAATGGGCTGGAGAAACAGTCTGGCGCCAACAACCATTCTCATTAAACCGTTAATTAAAATATCAATTATCATCAATCTCATGTATCGATAAAAGTACAATTGTGTGATTTTTTTCATCAACTGCAATGTGTTGATGCATTTGGATCGATAACACCACTTGCCTGCGCAACGGAGATATTTTAATGCTAATATTGGCACAGTGCGCACATTCTGTATGCACGGAATCCTGACAAGTTAAGAACGTTTTTGGGAGAGTTCGCAATTCTGCATCGCACTTCCCCACCAAGTGTATGTTTATTCAATAGTGCGGTATTCCAATGACGTACGATACTCGGAGGCGGATGGTTATGTCAGCTATTGCGTGAATATACAATTTACATGTATTTAAAAATTCAACTAATGTATTATTATGCACTTGAGCGCCGAAGTTATCTGGGCCATGGCACGTTCTGATATCATTATTTCATCTGATAGTAATAGTTTCACGAATTTATGGAATTTGCTATTGTTATGGAGTGAAAATTCTTTATTTTTGTGGTGGGTAAAGGGAAATTACACGGATATTGAGAAATTTTTAATATTAAAGCAATCCTTGTTTTAAGATTGTACAAATTTTGAAATTGAGATTGTAGAAAGTCTAAATATATATAAAGTCTGATATTTCTAGTCTCATATCATTCAAAAAAATACAAATTAATCAGAAAAAAATGGTTACATTCAGATTCATTTTAATATATTACGCAATGTTTTGCTTCTTTTTTATTACAAAAGTGTTTGGATAAATGGACAGTTACATTTTCAAAAATTTAGTTTACTTCGCTTTTGAACATCTAATATCACTATTTGATAAAATGAATAAGCTCCATAAACGGTGGAGATAATTAACAGAAAAAATTGTTATGCAGAGCGGTTCTGCATTTTTGAGCTGTGTAAACAGAATCATTTTCCGGATGTTGAAAAATAGTTGAAGGCTGCATTATCTGTTTCCAAAGTTTCTTCTTGAGATAAATGCAAATCTCATAATATTGCACTTGGGAGGATTTCTTCCTTCTTGGGATTTTGAATTTCATACCCTTGGGAAGATACATTACGCAGCTCTCACGTAGGAAAAAAAAGTACGAGAGGGAGCTTGCGAAAGTCAGATTAAAGGATGGGGTAAGAGGGAGTGTCAAAGAGACTAGATTACAGGAGGTTGGGCTGCTCGAGGAGGCTAGATTAAAGAAATTTCCACCCCCTTGCTCGATTTATAATTTTATTTTTCATGGAAAAAAAGTGGAATTTCTCGTCTTTCATCTGGCGTATCTCACTTGAAAAATATGAAGAGATTGATAATTTCGATGATGGAATGAGCAATTATTCATCACTATTCATTAGCGGCATCGGTCACTATTAATTTTCCCACCCAGTACGAGGGGAAAAAAGTTCATGAAAGTAATTTTCTAGGGATACCAAAGAGAATACCCATGGCTTGATAATAATATTACGTTAAAAACTACGCCTTAGGAGCGAAGCTTTTGTGAAAGTTGCGTTAATGAGCACGCCTGGGCTTGGGAATATATATATGTTACCCTGAGTTTATGTAAGTTTTCAAACTAAAATCGTAGTAAAGTGCCTGATGTACATCAGGTAATGACGGGGAAGCTGCATTAATGCATCAAATAACCGGATCCATTTACTTATTAAAAAATGGTAATTTTCATAGACCATCAGCCTCTTTTATGAAATTTTCCATTCAATGCTTAAGTATGGCTTCATGAGTATTATCCAACATTGTAGTAATTATTGGTTATTAATAATGAATGGGTACCGCCGTTGCTATTAACAATGAGCTGATAAAATAGCGGATTGTTAATTTAGCGAGGGAGTAATATTAAAAATTATGTGAAATAGTGATTTTCTTTCATCTAATTTAGCGATTGAACATGCAGAAAAATGTTATGATCAATTATTTTTTGGTCAATATAATTCCCACTTTTGTATTGATCAATTTAACTAACAATCAGAAATTGTGACTTAAGTGGAAAAGTATTTTACATTTTTTTCGCATAAATTATGAAAAAAAAAACAACTGTTAATTTTTCTAATTTCACCTCAATCAACAATTTCGAAAAAAATATCATATGGATAAATACAAAAATTACTTACGTAAACTGGAAGATGAAACCGAATACGCAAAATGAAATGAAAAATAGCAAAAAAGAAAAAGTAGAGAGCATGAGAGGCAATCCAGATCAGCGGATATAAGCTTGAAAATTATTATAAATGTCCGAAAACTGGATTGTTTACATGAAATCCTTTTCTACCGTAATTTGCATTGTTTTCTCACCTTTAGTCTTACCGACCTTTGAATCTGTGGAATTCCTATACAGGCCCCGCTTTTCTCACCATCGATCAAACAATGTCAATAAAATTGTAATCATCCGCAATAGATTATGACCCCTTAACAAGGGTGTCTGAAGTCCTAGAAGCCGGAGTCCTCTCAGCCCCAGACAATAGTGCTCCCCATGACCATTGAGGCAACGTGTGCGACCCACTGCAGCCTACATGCATCCGTTGTCCCCCTCAGCCGTACACTATTCCCTCCTGCGATGATAGTTAGTCTGGCCGGTTAGTACGAAATTACCATTCCACTATAAGTCACAGTAGAAAGGACAGCGTTGTATCCAGTACGAGGTTTACCCTCAAATATTTATAGAGCCAAGAAGATTGCTCCTCCTTGACTGTAATGGATTGTTGAACTTTGCTGAATTACTCGGATGGACATATATTTACATTTCCTACCAGTTGCAATTCAATTTTCAAACTAAATTCCTGAAAATCATCTACCCATTTCTTTAGTAAACAGACGCTCCAACATTTCGACAAGTAACCGCGTGGAATTCAAGATCAAAGATCTCTCTTCTGATATAACCCTCAACCGTTGATAAATAGAAACTCACTTGGATGTTTTCTCCATTGATGACTAAGCTTGAATCGTACACTCCACACGGCGGCCTCCATCGATTTCCCTCCTATTAGATCCTTCGGGAGTGACGAGGCACCAGAGGGAACAAGGGTCTAGATGGGTAGACGCCAGTAGTGTATTGTTCTCGGAAGAAAGATGAAAATCTAGGGAGATGCAGTCTGAGGAGTACTCAAAGTGAACTACTTTAGCTTCGAAGAATGTTAGTTGTAAATCGCCCTCCAAAACCGACTGATAAAAAAAAAAGATAGTAGTTGTCAATATTGCGTTCCCGGTACTTCATGGAGGAATCCCATTTCCCCCAAGTACTGTGTTAAAATAAATGATGGATAATGGCTGTTAAGTAAATTGTCAATGTAGATTCTACACGAATACACATGACGACATTTTTCAGTAACAAAAGCCGTAGAAATTTTGTGAAAATAAGTGATTGTTAAAAATATTTTTCTTGACGTTTCAGGAGTAATTTTCCGACAGTGTATGATTGGAAATAATTGTACCCCCGTTGAATATTGTACTCAAAGAAAATATGGAGATCCAAGCAGATGCAGTCGCCAGAAGTTTCAAAAGTTTTATTCTGCTTTACGAGGTTCGACAAATATCGTTTATAAATACACGGATTTCAACCCACTCGGTAATATCCGAGCTGTTGCCCCTAGAATACACTATTCAATATTTTCTTTTACTCCCCCAATCTTTCCAGTCCCATAACACAATGATATCAGAACATTTGGAAACACGTTTTCCACTTTTCCTATAACAACACAACCAGATGATATTCAGTTCTCGGGAGTCCGATTCGTTCCCATTATCATACCCACGAACTCTACAAAATGTATTCCACACAAATATGAAATGCACCAGTTTCCAACAAACTTTAATTCATCACCAACTTTTTAGAAAGATAGATACAAAAAGTAGTAAAAACTTGCGCAAATCTCCAAACTTCAATTACATAATCTCATTGCTCCACTCGCTCCTCATCTCTCGTAAACCCCTGATATATTCACTATTTTTCTTCACACATTGCGATAAAAAACTACTTTTTATAAAGAAGATTTATTTAGTACAAGAAAGAATTCTCTTATCAGTATTTTGAAGTAGCGAAAACGTCTGATTCATCATTTCTTCGTCACACTGCAAAATAAAGTTTTTAGAATGGAATGAGATTCCTTTCTTCCGCGAAAATGTTTAATAATTCAGATAAGAAATTCCTTTATCGATTGCAATACGAACCTTTGTATTATCAGAATTTATTGTCTAAATTTGCGAGAAGAATATTCCTAGTCTTGAAAATATTAAAAGTTCCCTCGTGACAAGAAAAAAAGCGTCTTCTTTGAATGTAGGAATGAAATTATTCATGAGGACATTTCAAGATTGAAAATAATAACAATAGAATATTTCCTTGCATCAAATGAATCTGCTCTGGTCGACGGAGTGTTTTATATCCATAAATTATATATTTTGAACGTGTAAAATGAATCGATTGGAAAAATATTTTACTTCTTAGAGAATTGAAATCACATATGACAAAATTAAATCCCAAAATGAATTCTATTGAATTTCCACTGCATTTTCTGTCATTTGTTCACCACTTCCATAAAATGAAAATATTTGAGTGGTCAACTCAATAAAAATACATCAGAATTAGTCAACGAAATCCTTAAAATACTTTTTCCAAACCATTTCCCATAACCTCCAGAAAAAAAGCTCATCCCCTTAAAAAATTAAAATTGTCAGGAAATCTAACACTTCTCACCCTCTACCCCATTTCTCTTGACACTCGTGGTTATGTCTCCGACACTGGGAGGACAGATAAATTCACGTTTCCCCAGCGAGTGCAGTTGACTCTGAAAAACCATCCGCCGACAAATAAACCAAAACCCCCCGAACAAAGGAAAAAATCGCGAAGACTTAAGAAGACAAAATAAAGAAATACCCCCAGTGACATTCTATTTACTCGAAAAAGATGACGATATTATGCAATCGATGTATACCCCGACACAGGGTACTACTGGCAAAACCCGTACTATTTTGTGGCTGCTATAGGAAGTTCTAGATGGCAGTGATATTGGTGAATTTCACAACTAGGTGCTAAACTTTTCGCATCGAGAAAAGAGAGAGCTGGAGTAGAGCTGCAGGAGGTGAAGATGCCGCGTAAGCATATGTCGGAGTAAGACCGCCAGATCGAGTAACACGAATGAAAATACCCCCACACGGCTGGGTAGGAAGGGTTGAACCTATGAGACTACACCCGCTATCTCCCATTGTGAGTTATAGAAACAGTTTGCGGTATCGCTGCCGTTTCTGGGCGTCGTAGCCATGGACCGGCTTATATATTCAAGCAATATTGCCCCGATATTGCATCCTGTGCCGACACCCAACAGCAATGGAGTCCGCTCTTTCATTCTCACACCAGAGTTCTTCTTTCACATTACCCATATCCCGTCGATTTTAGTATCGAAAAGGGCTTCTTGTTTCGTGCACTAGCATTGATGAGCCAGTTGAGTATATTGTGTATTTTCTCAGCGCTACAACGCACTGGAAATGTTCTCCGAGCGCTCTGTAAATACATCACCATTTTGACGATCATCTTTCGGGGGGGGGGGGGGGGGGGGGGGGGCCCGGGGGGGGGGGGGGGGGGGGGGGGGGGGTAAAAAAGGGGGTGTCTATTGATCTCTGTACGCCGGTTGAAACATTCATAGTGGATGGGGGTACGAGGTTTTCCGGAATATATCTCACGACGGATGAAATCAGGATTTACTCAGCTACGTCGTCTCTGGATTTCCTTCGGGGGATTTTATTCGGTCTTTTGTGATACATTCGTGGTATTCTTCGGGGAGTATTATCATTATGTTTTGAATGCCTTTTGAATGAATCGATTGGCAGCGCAATCGCACTTCTAGAGGGAAGAGGATTCTTTTGCGGTTGGCGGTTTTTACGGCAGACGACAAATAGAGCAAAGTGGCTCTACTCCATTGCACTTGGAATTGTTATTTTTTTTTTTTCACTTTAATTACCGTTTTGGTTTGCAAATGGACATCTTATCTCCAAGAGAGGGGAATGTGGTTTTACTAATTTTGGCCGATTTAATTGCGTCTGGGATTCGTTTAGTCCTTTTCAATTCTAAGAGTAATATTTTATTGCTCTAGAATATGGGAGAATTTTTGGAAAAAAAATTGAATAATTATTGCGAATTGTGCCTGTAGCAAATTTTACGGAATCTATTCATAATTTTTCCTTAAAATAAGAGTTAAAACATGGCGGATGATCGTGCTAGCGCCCATTCACTTAATTTTTCCCTAAAATCACGCAATTTTTATTGAGCTTTTCACAATTTTCATCAAAATCAGTCGAAAAATGAGAAGTCGTCGGTTCAATTCGCCGAGTCGACTTTGTAACTAACAACCGAACTATGAATTCTGTAAGTTTCATTAAAAATTTTTCACAGTGTGTGAGCTCTCTTTCCAACCTCATTTTGTCGAACGGTATTATTACATGTATTGAATGCATTTTAAATAAATCGATCGGGGAAACCTTTGCATTTTTATGGGGTTGGAGAGAGATAATTTTTTTTTGGTTTTGCCTTTTTTAGGAAAACACCTTTACTTTGTCGGGCTGGGTGGGAAAAATTGATGGTAAAGGGACTCCGGTATCAGAGTTAAATAAATATTCATGGGTTTCAATACATAAATTAAAATGAAGATTAACTTTACACCGGTTTTATCGAGAAATCCAATAACAGGGTCACAAAAATTCATAGTTTTTTTTTTTGTTAATCTTGTGGATATTCTGATAGAACCATCTGTTTCGTACGGATACATTCCCAGGTATGATAGGTACTGTGGAGTGGGTGCAACGAATGGGTGAGCAGTATCGACTGTAAGCTCGTTCAAATAACGTTGGACTTTCGCAGATTTGTAATTACGAGTATATTTCGACGATTACTCCCACTCCGTTGCGTGTGAATATTGCTATCGAGGTCTGTCGACTTTTCGTGAATACGAGGAGGGGAGAATGAGGATGAGAATGGGAGTGATGAGGGGCGATATAATCGTTCTCGCTCTCTCGAGGTTGCTCGAATCTCACCAATATTCCCCATTGCCCAACTTGACTTTAGTGTCTACTTCGAGGATCTCTTGTGTCGCATGAAATCATCCAGGAATAAATTACTTCTGTCCCGGAGTGGAACGTCATTAATTTCATGACATTATGGGGATTCGTCGAAAGCAGGTAATAATATTAGACAGATAACAAAATTATTGTTGACAATGAAAAATACGTAAGACAAATTAGTACAAATAGAATTTTCTGACAAATCATTTCTGTCTTTCACTGAAAAAAATGAATATTTCATCAATTTTTACAAACTACAAATTAAATGTTATTTGACTAGAGACCGACGGCAGTGACCGTACGATTAGAGTGCTAGACTCATGTGCCAATGATCTGGATTCAAACTTCGCCTCAAACGAAGTTTTCCCTCATCCCTCGGCGAGTGACAAATCGTAAAAACCCGGAACCGTATGCGGAAGCGGAAAATTTCAATTCATTATTCGGTAATTAAATTAAATTATTATTTGGCAAGAACATTTCTGTACTCTCTACATTTTCAGATCATTCTCCAAGTATTCGTATTAGGTCAAGAATTTTTCAGAATAACATTCGAGAATATCGTGTAACATCCCGTAGTTTCAAAATTAAGCTGCTTAACGATTAAATCTAGCCGATCCGGAATAATATCTGCTAAGTACCATGCATGCCATAATTATGCACAACCTCAAGACCGAAGTATGGATTTACGTATTGCATTCATGAACCGATCCCCGAATACGCCTCCAAACTGACTACTCCATATTAAATCGTAATGCTATTACGATCACCGCAATCCATATAAATCCATCAATATTTGCCTCAGACCCTGTGAATTTTGTGGCCGATGAGAGCTCTACACACGAAATGGGTGATGTAATAACAATAGTCCTGGATTTTCAATCGCAGAATTTCAATGCCGCATTACCATTCGAATTCTCCGTTTAATTATATACTGATGGATTATCAAAGAATCCTCCAGTCATTAAATCAATTGGCATTAACCATTTACCAACGAAAATACGGCAAAACTGTTTATTTATAACTCCGCTAGAGACGATGATTGAAATTCCATTCATCAGACCAATATTGTTCATAAATTGATAAATTCCAATGGCTAAATTATCCCAAAGCGTTATATTAATTACGTATACAATTTTCAATATAATAACGTCATCATCAGAATTCTCAGCGCTCGATAATTAATGAATATTTATTCAATATTACATGAGAGCGACGAATACATGGAAAATTACTCTCGTATGTATTGTGAAAATGATTGGAATCAAATGAAACAAAATTGTGAATCATTTTTTTTTTAATGTAATTGAATTAAATTTTTCTTATGACTTGACGGATCCCTTCAATATCTAAACTGACTATTTTTCATTACAGATGTCTTATATGCTGCCCAATTGATTTTTCACTTTTCCTCGTTCGAGGATTGGTGCGGGCCTTCATCAGTGCGCAGCATTCACCCTGAAATACACTACCCCTGACAAGTGAAGGCGAAGAGGTTTACAAAGTGAGAATGTTTCATGTCAAAAGCAAGAAATGAAATGAAATGAAATGATGAGACACCTTTACCGCGTTAACTGAAAATCTTGAAAATGTTTCTGTCCTTTTTATTCTGTTATCAACCATTAAAATTGTAATCATGCCCATTCAATGAAAAGAGTGAGAATGGAGCAATTAGTCAGGAAAAACCTGGTATAATCAATGACAGTGTATTATGTATTGGCGTCGAATATGGGAAGAACTCCAAAATCCTCCCAATTAGTTCTGGCACGTTCAATATTGTTCATAAAATGATAAACCCCGCTGACTACAGTATCTCAAAATTATGAAATTAATTATATACACAATTATCGAATCACTATCATTGGTAATTAATGAATTATTATTTACTGTTTGCAGAGACCCGTGAATAGCTGGAAAACGACTCTCGTATTTATTGATAATATTTTCAATTAAACTATCCGCTAACTACAACACAGTATGAAACATATAAGTTTTGCATTAAAAAATCGTCATAAAACAAAGATTTTTTTACATATAAAATATACGTATATTTTTTTGAACTAAACCATTTTCTTTGAAGTCCAAATATTGCCTAATTGTTGCTAAATATCTGCTCTATCTCTGACATATTCCCCACACAACTTGAAAATGAATGTAAATAGACGTACTCATCGTAATTATTCATTTTTCTTTAAACATAGCTTGAAATTATAATCATTTCCATCCAATAAGAATACGAACAATTGACAAAAAATTACGACCTAGAATGAATGAACGTCTATTGAACATTGGCGTTAAATACCAGAAAATCTGCAGAAGTACTCCACAATTTACTTCTAGAATATTCCAAACTGAAGTATCTCCTCATCAAATGAGAACGAAATAAAAAATAAACCCCAAGGGTGGATGATAGCAAGAGGCGAATGGATTTATCTCTTTTCCAAGTGATTCCCCGTGAAAACGAAACTCACAGATTAAGGGTTTCCATCACGATTGCATCCCCCTTCTACTAAGGGATGAAAAACCCTTTTTATCAGTCTCTCCAATCGTCGAATTCATAGAACTTATACCTACGCATGAATCACACGTTGGCGCCTCTCCCTTTAAGCGCCGAATTCGAACTTCTTTTACTGCCAAACTTCACTATTGCTCTTTCATAAACGTTTTTTTTATGACACAACCAGTCGCTGGTTCAGCTATTTTTCTTCAACATTATACGACCGTAAGTCCAAAGTGAATCTACCGTGTTTTCCACTCGTGTAGCCAAACCCCGGGGGTAGGGGTCAACGTGTCTTAACAAAACTGGCGAAGTTCGCCGAGGGGTAAAGATGACGATGGGCAGGATGCTGCAGACAGTTAACCCAGTTTTACATAGGCATTGCAGTTCTTAATTGGTAGGCACTTTTCTGCTAAGTTGGCGGAACAATGTCACCAAATTAACCTGATTATTTTCATTTGCGTCAATCAATTTTTTTTTTCATTCTGCGGGGAATGGTGAGTAATATAAGCAAGCATTGATCATTCACGAAATACGTAAATGATTAATCTGATAAAGTAATGATTGTTTTGAATCCATTCTCTAATAAAGGATCCCAGAATTGCCAATTATGAAGCACATGGTTAGTAAAAAACGGAAGTCGAATGAGACTTCAGGATAAAAATTCAAGTTTTACTGAGAATTCCATGAGAAAGCCAATGGTCTAGTGAAAATTTTTTGGTTTAAATTTTTCGAATGAAGCTCGCCCTCCCCTAAATCTCGGTTATAAAATCGGCGATCTTCGGGGTTTCATTATTTTCATTTTTCCGTTTCTACTTACAAATTCCCCGTTACTTCTACGAAAAAATTTTCAAATCAATGGATACTCCCAGAAGATGTTGCACGCACAAGCGCATGTTGCCCGGTTATCCAAAGGAATTGAAACCGCACATAACAAGAGCCATGACATCCAATTTTCGAGGGGGTCAGTGTAATTTGACAGAAGTGGGCTATCTGCAGTCTGCAATGATCTGTGGCGAGACCCACTGGGTTACCTCTAACCGGCTGACCATCGGTGATGGATCACCGGGGACTGTCGTCCTGTCACGGGACTCCAACTCCCCCAGCTCCCCTTCCCTATCCACACCAGTACATAAGCCCTTATACAGCCTCCAGCCTCCACTTTCTTCTGCTCGTTTTGCTCATCTCCACTGGCGCACTTGGCGTCTCTCGTCCATCTCCTCTTCCTCTCCGGTTGTGAGTTCAAAGCCAGTTCTCTTGTGCTCCCCAGAGGGCGTGGTACGGTCACCACAGCAATCCCCCAAGCTTCACGCACACATACAGCTCGCGTGTCCTCCTCGCCTGCGGCACATCGGAGTGTGAAAGAGAGAGTGCGAGTGAAGGAAGAGGGGGAGGGAAGCAGCAGAGAAGGATGAGCTACATACACTGATATGACTAAAAAGGAGAAGGAAAGATTGATACGATCACGGTCTACGCCTACATGAATTTAGGGATACGAGATACGAATGATGTGCTCGCCCGAACATAAAGACACTCAGTGGCTCTTTCACCGGATGGGGGTATAAATGTGAAGGGAAAAAATGGCCATTGACCTAAACAGTGTTATTAATGTTATTTAGTTTGATGGATCTCGATCATTGCAGTTAATATTTAATTCATATTGTGCTTTGGGGAATTTTCTAGAAAAATTGAGCTGCGAAAAGAAATATGCCGGATTTTTATTTATTTATTTATTTATTCATTGTTGTATAACCAACAGGATAGAGAGATATATTTTAAAAAATTGCAGGCTATAAATTCAGGACCTAAGACGAACATTATGAAATCAGATTGAGATGACGTTTAGATTACACATAAAAATTCTGAAATAACTTCAAATTGCATACATTAAGTTTTTACCTATGATGATATTTCACGTACTACAATTCGACGCGCGAGTCTGTACATTTCTCGGGTGTCCATTCAGACTCATTTCTTTATTTTATATTTCAGCGGTCGTTTTTAAATAAAAGTTCAAAAATTTAGACTTTATTTTACAGATAAATACAAAAGGTTAATTTTTTTTTACAGCAGATTAGACATTGAAATTCTATTTTTAATCAGATACAGATTCTGGGTCAGAGTCAGCTCATTTCCCATCGATGGAAAATCAGCACTCAGTGCCAGTCTGTCGGCTGTCTGGCCCGACAGGCTGAAATGCTGAAAAATCAAAGGGTCCCTTTCCCTTCTGCCAATTTTTCCCAAAATCGGCACTCTTTTAACGATATCTCAAAAACTATTGAGCCCAGCGCCCTGGGGTTGGTCTCATTCGAAAGCTGAGTTTGTTTTCCATCGATATAGGCTATTTGCAGGTTTCGAAAATGATTTTTCGAACCGTTTTTCAGAAATTTGTAAAACTACCAAAAAGGGAGTGGAAAAATCATTTTAGAAATTTATCAATACCCTATATCGATAGGAAATGAGCTCAGCTTTCGAACGAGCTCAACACCAGGGCGCTAGGATCAATAGTTTTGAAGATATCGCCGAAAATGTGTTCAGCCAGCCGAAAATCGCTGAAATCGTAGGGCGCCTAGTTTTTTTCGGTTTATTTAGTTTTTTTATCATAACTCGAAAACTCATCGACCTACGGACTCGTCGTCAATGCCGACGGATTCCTGAGCCCAAAATACATAGCAATAGGCCTTCGGAGAGAGTGAATACCCCTGAAAAAATTATTCATTATTCACGAACTCGCCGCAATTATACAATTCACACTCCAATCGTTTCGCCCCCTTTCTTCTCCCAAACTTTGCGCAACGATGTCGCATTTTCATCACCCGACTAACCGTAAAACTTTACCGTTCAACGTTCAATTTATACTTTAATTCCTTGAAATTCGTACGCGAAAGGTCTGTCGTAAAGAAAAACAAATATTGCAATTGTTAATTCACGATATATTTATTCTCGGTCCACTCCTAAAACTCAGCACTTGCGACCATTCGATTCACGTTGGTTTGAAGTTAGTTATTTTGATTGCAGTAGCGTTGAACTGGAGTAACAGTTTAGAAACTCCATTCCCATGGAGAACAAAGGAAATGCGAGTATATTCGTTCGAGTTACAGAAACGATATACCTCTCTCCCTGGCTCAACTCTTTTCATTCTCCGTCGCCTCAAATCCAGGACTACAGCGAGCCCAGGGGGAAGTGTATTACCTGCGTATGTATCCAAGGGGTCGGGGGATTTTGGCACGAGACCATTCTCATAACCGTGATAAATATATAATGCATTCATTGGACCACCCAGAAAAGTTGTAATGTTGCATCATTGCATACATGCATAATTTAAACCATTTTTTCCGCGCTCCCAACCTCCAGCGGATGCTCATAGTACTTTTCTCTCTCATCCTCTGCACCTCTCTCCATCTATCCTCAGAAAGGTTGGGATAGAATAGAGAGTGCGGAAGAATATTGTGGAGTGTTTTTTCGGTGTAGAATGGAGAAGGGGGATATCAAAACTTTGGCCCCGGACATTGTATATTTTTCTATATTACTTCCATTATGCATTAACGTCCCAGGGATAACAAAAAAGGAGGAGAGAGGATAGACCAATGGGTCTGTTATCTCTCATGAGCAAACAACCATGTTTATATCCCCCCGTAAAAATGCTATTTTACAAAACTGGACTTGGCTTTAATTTCCATAATTCGTACAGTTAGATGCATAAATTCAGAATGGAGATGAATAACATGGTCCCCTGCCAAAAATAAACTGCGTAGAAGCGCAATAAAGAAACCGAGATAATGTATTGCGTTTAGATTTGATTTTTGTAAAATAATCCAATCGGAATTTACAGTTATCAATGATTTTCTCATAAAATTTAGAATTTGAAGGGATAGAGTTTCTTGAAATTCCAGTGACGCTGTCATTTGAGGGCGGACGAAACCGTTTAATTTTGTATTACATTGGTTTACAGAAGTCTCTTCTAAATTATTCAGACAATTTTTTCAGGCACCAGACAAACTGCACATGACTCTAATCTTCCCAAATGCATGACTTCAAATAAAGAAAATTGTTCGCCGTAAGCAAACCGCGCAAAATACATCTAAAAAGGAAAAGAAGCCGTGCTTCGTTACAAAAAGTTTTGACAATCAGATTTCGCCTAATCAGATAGTTAGCAGAGGTAAGCAAACAGCGCAAAAATTCCCTTAACAATCAACGAAATCTCTTGCAATCAGATTTCACCAGATCCGATCATTAGATCGTTAGGATTCAGGGGCCGTCACTGAGTAAATCTCCAAACAAATTCGGCACCCACCTTGATCCCAAGATTGGAATCTCAAGCAACCTATTCTCCTCGAAACTGGACCAGAAAAGTCCTATCGGCCAATGCATCTGATCCTTGAAACAGATATATCACTCTGATTATCCCCTTTTCGGCTTCCAAGAATTAGCGCTGAATGCGATGTTCATTAATCTCCGTCATTGCAGTATCAGTGCTCCCTATCAAAGTGATTGTGTTTACCTGAAATTGTGCCTAAATACTTAAAACTTGGCTGAATAAACTACGAGAGAATAATGAAAAGGTTTCAATTCGACGTCGAAACACGGGAGACTGGTTACTGTGGAACAACATCCTTGTACCAAAGGGAGGAGAGGAGAGAAGTTGAGTTTACTCTTCTTTATTCCTTGTTTCGCTTTAATCCTCCATTGGTTTCAATGTATGCTTTATACATTATTCAAACGTTAGGGACGATTGTCGCATATTCACTGGGCACTGGCAGACGTTCTAAATGTTTGACTCGATCGAAAGGGAGAGAGCCAGAGGGAGAAAGAGAGAGGGCCCATGAAGACTCTCGAGGTATACCATCAACAATTTCAACCGCAATGGTTGGGTTTCTGGTGTAAACGATCGGACGAGTGTGTTCGCATACGTTAACGAGTGATTTATCCGAATATGCTCAGCCACGTATGTTTCAGGGCCATTTGTTATCCCACCAATGACGCATTTCATTCATTTTATTTATCTTCTCCACTTCAGTATTAATTTTTCATTTTCATTTGCTAAAGACGCTTTTATCAGATCTCTATCTCTCCCTGTGTCTCGTAGGTCTTTTGTCCGTGACTTGCAGGAAGTTTATCGCGGGGATTCATAAAGCCTCAGTGAGGAGAAAAAAATGAATGAGAAAAAAAATTGTGAAATAAAGAAGAGAGGAGACAAAACACGAGAATGAGTGCCCCGCGGCCAGAGTGAGGAGGAGACGCACGAGTGAGCTTTCTCACCAGATTGTTGGGAAAATACTCGCGTTTGTCAATGCACCCATTGGAAACTATGGGTGTCACTTTCTTTAGTATTTACTTGTTTTCGCGAGGGGAGAGGCTCTTTCATCGGGTTCACTTGTTCACCAGTGGGGGGACTCATTAATCCAGCAGCACGCAACGAGCTCAGGTGATAATTAATTTTTAGGTGAGTGATTTTTTCTGGATTTAGTGGCGACGAGGAGCTGTAAAAAAATAGCTCCTGACATTTTGGAATAAAAATTTGGCTACTGTTGACGATTATTCATTGACATGAAATTTTCGTGTATTAGGGGATAGAAAAATCCGTTGAATTTGCAATAAACAAATCAATAAATTGAAATGAATTTACGTCTCATCGAAACGTCAAGGATTTTTTTTTTCCGATTCATCGGTGATGAGGTAGCAATAGAGTAAAGCAGAGCTGGACAATGGCGATGTACAATTATCCACCGAATACGTCGTTCAAATATGAAATACATTTTGACAGAAGATACGTTGTTTTCGCACGATCACCCAATTATTGATCAGTAATTGATGATACTATTCCCAAAGCCCTATACGTGATTGTCAGTGGTATCGAGGTACACACGTAGTACGTCGCACAATCGTGACAATGTAACAAATGGCCGCATGATTCGCCTCTTTCAACTCCCAGCACTGGCTTTCAAACGTCCCCTCGTCCTCTTCTCGTAGCAGCCTACATACCGCGCAAAAGCTGTCTCACTGTGGATGTGTAATCCTCGAGTAGCACGTTCTATCACATATAATGTGCAATGACGTGATGAACAGATGCACAAACCAACCCGTAATCAATTTGTACTTTGTTTATGGGGAATACTGGTAATAGATGAGTTTTGAGGATATGAGGCCATTGTTTGTTAATGTAAATGCGAAGTAATAATGTTGAAGGATTACTGGCTCGTATGGTTAAAAATATCTCTTTGAAAATTCGTATAAAAATCGTTTTTCTTTCGTAAGTACAGAATTACGTTACATTGATGAATATTTTGTGTAATTTTTTCATTGACTAGTTAGGTAGCTTTTTGAATACACACATAATTCTCGATTTTACATTCCATAGACTAATGACAAAGATTGAAAATTCAGATATTTTTTAATTTTCTGATTTTTAGCTTTATTTTAGTTTTTGTCATTTGATTTTCAATAAATTGAAAATTCATATGACACAAGCTGAAGCAAACAATTTATTATTCAAATATCTGCATTTATTGAGCCGCCTTTGCGGATAAATACAACTTCTGAGAAGGGATTCAGTTCATAAAAAGTATAAAATTCTCAGAACACAGGCGATATTTAACAAATAATCTCTGGAACATTGTCGCGGTGCTTTGAATCCAGCGAGTCCCTCTCGTGTCTTCAACTTTCAATAATTGCCTATCCAACAACACCCGTCCCAGAATAATTAATTCACTCTGAAAGTTCCAAAAAAACTTTCATAATACCCCGACTAAACTTCCAAATAACAAGAAAGTATGGAGATGAGCATCAACTCTGCAAAAAGGTGTCAAGGGATAGGAGCTTCTCAGCTAGACCATTGGATTGACAT